>JAUMHH010184399.1:0-14699 GCA_032359455.1 Chlamys rubida | reverse complement strand
TCGGGAAATAGACCTGGTCTCGGGACACCAGAAACTTGCTATATCCCTCAACCCCATACTTTAACTGTATACTAACTTGATTGAAATAATACAGACCGACCTCCTAACAAAGCACTATCTCCCAGGCACAAATGCAATAACAGACTATGCCAAAGTATACATAGAATTCATTTCGTCCGAGTAAATGTATAATTTCAAACAGAATTCTATTTTAACACGCAAAATTGTATGTGAAAATTTATTTCACGAAGGCATCAACAGGTTGAGAGTACCAGCAGAACATTGATCTGGCAAATATTACCATTGTTTGGTTGACGTGGAGGAGCCACTCGACGTCAATCTGCCAGCAGAACATTTGTGCGGCTACCCTCGCATTATTTAACAGTAATGGCGATGAATTGGATCCTGATTAGCATTTGAACTTCAAAAGCGACACTAATAACCTCAGCATTATCTAGGAAAATGAGCCCTAATGGCACTTCGATGGTTCTATAAATAAGTGGGTGTGTTGGAAACCATGCATTCATACACAGGTCACGTTGGTTTGGCATGCATTAGTTCTCGAGAATCAATTTAGATTTAGGTAACAAGGCGGTCTAATTAATGGACCTTTTAACTGAACAGCTGTGTGGAGGGCGACAGGAATTGCTGACAAAATTGTTCCCATAGGCAACAACTTATTATTCCACGCAACGCCATTATCTCTTGTCCATCAATGACGCTCATTATAACATAAGGATGCTAGTTTTAACGTTTTTAGAAAGATTTAGAAATGCTCGCTGATTTTGACATTTATTTCTATAAACGAAATATATTGGATACTGATATTGATATGAAGGTTAACCTGTAAACATATTCTTGACACAAAGAGTAAAGAAGACCACTTTAAATCCAGCTTGTTTTACTTATATTATTTCTACTTTCTGTTTGTCATTTTTGGCAAGCGATTCCGTTAGGTGATGAAAAATAATCGGACGTGACGTCAAAAAAGACGCGGTGGCTCCTAAATGCGGAACTTCTAAAAAATATCGATGCCCAATGATAAGAAACCTCAAATGGGGATAACCCTGTACTTTTCGGTTTAATAACATAATCATAACAGTAGTTTTACTGTTGCAGATGTCCGTTTTCAAGTCAATTTCTGACAGGAAAACTACATACTGCATATTTGAAAATATGGGGGGTTGGAGTTATCTTTTAATTAACACTCAAATGAATCTTATATGACCAAACGTGTTCTTTAGAATAAGGGTGGTAATTGGATATAAATATTCTATTAACATATGGTTCTAGCTGAAAGGATACTCAAATTACTTTTTAATTACAAAGAACATACTGTACCGACTAGTATATGACTTATATAGATATGACAATACGATATGACAATACGTGCTCGTCTTATCCTAGCAAATACCGTTGCTACAATGTACCAGTGTAATGCATACATTAATAATACCACGTACTAAAATTATGTCCCCATTATGTATTTTCAATCCGTCTGTTTCGATGGTGCCATCTGTGTTATGATAGTCATCCCTTACGTTTTGATTACCTCCCTTTATTTTGATTGTTCGGTTGTCTCTCCCAATGCAGACTTAGGCCGAGTTGTCCACAAACCTAATTAGCCTGACGATGTACTGAACAGAAGGTCTCATCAGGTATTTCTATTTTTATTTTAATATTAAAATTCAAATCTCTTGAAAAAGAATAAAGGGATTTTTTTTAAGAATTTTTATAATTGCATTTTTATTTTTTTCTTAACGACTCGTTTATCTGTACAACTATTTAACAACTAGACCCCTAGTTTGTCTTGAGTATAACATAATGCGTTTTTAATTACTGGGATGGATGTAGGTAAAATAACTACGTTGAAGAAAAATTACTACGTATCAACGCCTGCTTTTGTATCCAGTTTGTTTAATAATGTTTTCCCTTTTGTTTTGATGTCTTTAAGTGTATTTAATTAGTTTCTTACTCATGATTCTACTTGTGTGTGTAGTAAATTATATTTTTTTAATAACTAGTTTTCATTGATATTGTTTGATTGCTGATATAGACAGTAACATAATAATAATGTTCACACATTTGTATTGATGTTCATTGGTTTATCGCAATACCATTTCACTTTTCATAACAACACGGTCTCACAACGATGATGCATAAAGTACGACAGATATTCCATTTTTGCAAAATTTACTTTTTTTTTACTCACAGACCCATGGCCACTAAATAATTTACAGGATCTATTGTCGAACCTTTATGTTTTATGCTTTACACTAATTGACGATTCAAATGATGAGCTTCAGTCAGTTAATTTTAAGAGCAGCAAAATTTGCTTACGGAAATTATTGATCGCAGAGAGAGCTGAAATATTAACCTCGCGATAATAGAAGATTCGCCGTATTGTTAGTGTGGTAAAAACCTTTGAATAATAGTCGTATTTATGTATATCAATTTGGTTTTTAGGCCTGTGAAGTGTATATCAGTAGATTATATCTCCTTGACAACGCTTAAAAATGACAGTTCTGCTTCCCACGCAGTAAATGTCTTATTTCAGTTTCATCGACGTCTTATCGATTTTTGACGATACGCCCAAGCTTGTTTAAAATAATTGATACAGGCTCTTCAGTGAACAAACAACAACCTGTGACCAGGCGGCACGAAAATCTGTGACGACAAAGGCTAGTCACCTATTACTACGCCCTTTAATAAATTATGGTGCTGTTATTACCACAAGTATTAGTAAATATAGATAACAACACATGATTGATTTTACGGGTGGTTAGAACCTCAAAACATAATATCACCTTGCAGTAATCGATACGTGTATGTGTGTACATCACAACAGTGAATGTATGGGTCACGCCACAGTTAATATACGTGGGGGTTTGCGTTAGGATAACAGGGAAGCAGGAAAAGTACAACACAAACGCATACAGACAGATACAACCACACTGTATTGTACACAAACAATGACCACAACACTGCGTGTTACCTATATCGAGAACCTTGTCATAGATAGCTCCCATTTTGTCTCAGCAACACGCTCAAAATGAGAAACGCGATGCAAGAAGCTGATTACATCCAGTACAGCACTGCCTTGGTTACCATATCTTTGCAGTGATCCAATGTTTGATCATGGCATTTCAAATCTTAGTTTATAGCTTCCGTCTCTGTTTCTTTCAAACCGGATGTCAGGCTTTGTACAAAAAATGCTACATTTTTGTCACAACAAACCTAGTTTGCGTTGATTTGTAATAGCAGTTCCTTTTAACTACATTGAAATCACCAGCCAAGTATAACAGCAAATGCAACCTAATTAGAAACGAAAATCACGAGTGCAAAGAACCAATTATACATGTTGAATAATTTATGTCCCTATGCTGGTTCGTAATAATATCATCATCAGGTCTGTGACAATTTGCGATTCATCGATACGGACGGCAGTGTGCTGCTGTACATCCACGCTGCTACAGACAGGCACTGTTGTCTCAGTAAGCACACTTGTTCGACACTAGCCTCAATGCTTGGTCCGGCACAGATTGTCGTATGTAAAAATCGATGGTAAAAATATTATCTGGATTTTCTTCGTCACAAATCTAAGGACTGGAATCAATCACACATAGATGCCTTTCCGATAACAGGGTCGTCTTTAAAACACGAAAAATCAATCAAATGCCCAGATAGAGCGGCAACAAGTCCCGAAGCAAGGTAATCCAGTCAGCCCAATTTCAGCATCAGATTGGGAAAATGGAGGCGATGGATGAAAGCTATACTATCTTCATGAAACTTTGGAAACATATTTAACCATCGAGTTATTTACATACGTGCTGCACAGACTTCCACGGCTACGGTTATCTGTTCGACAGGAGAGACACTCACGCAAAACCAGAGGCTGTATCATCTGGAAGATCTACGCGTTGATACATGAAAGAAAACAGTAAGATTGTATAATGAAACTAACAGATCCCACTGACAGCATATGTTAACGGCTTGGGATTTCCAAAATAGCCACATGGACTATCACACGAACTCGGCAGCCGAAGGTCTTTACAAACGGTTTACCAGTTATGCATGGAAACCAATGCGCGACCAATTTCAGCAAAAAAATACTTGTTAAGATAAGAGAAATGATGAAATCTCTATTAGTCTATAAAAAAACTGTATAGGTCACTTCATGAGCCAAAAACCCCAAGATCACGCGCTTATGAAATTATAACTCCTTCGTGATATAGTATGTACATAAACGTTCATAATTATAGCTGCACTGACTATATGCGGCGAGGTCTGCCAGTCTCTAGTTACGCTGCTGTGTTAACAATCCCCACTAAGGGCCACAGTCGGGTACCCAGTGCAGCCGCTAATTAATCCCACTTGTCCTTTGAAAATTTCGGTATAAAACACAATGAATGTTTGAAGAGGTTAAGATTATAATGTTTATGCATAATTATCCACGATCATGGCCGGTGTCGCCCGCCGTGGAGTCTCGGTGACAGAACCTGATGAATGACAATCACAGAACGCGAGGAACAGTGCTCCACAATCGATACCGTTCACTGTGGAGCCGAGCATGGGGACAGGGGGACACACATATATATACAGTCATATTATGACATAGCTCTCAACGCCAGGGAAGAGAGGCACGAGCTTGTGGAGAGCTGTCCACGACTGTCACTATGACTATAGACCACATGGCTGTTTAGTAGACATTGTTTACATGTTTTACATGACTGCATTCTATTATTGGAGAAGCACTCATTTGATGTATCGGAGAGCGGACTGGAATTCAATTCGAGTAAAAGTGTTGTCCAAGTCTTTGATTAACACCGATCTATACTAAGGACGACACAAGCGTCCAAGGGAATCAGAGTAGTATATCAAATTTGCGGACCAGTGATATCAATTATGTCCTAAACGGTGGTTGTTATGACGAAGCAATTAATGCCTGATGAAAAGATTGATAAATGACGATAGAATACGCAGAGGCAAGGTGCAAATTTAATGTTAAGGCGAAGAACAAATACTCGACAAAGTGGGTCAGACCCATACTAGGCAAGTGTTAAGCGAACATTGCGTGTCGTCATTAGCGACGACATAAATTGTACATGTTGCTATGGTATTTTTTAATATAATATAATATAAGCCTCGTTCTGACGAATCCCAATCGAACAGTAAATATACTGCAACGATACAGTCATCTATTTATGTTAATGTGCCATGCGATATCTATGATCAACATGTTTTGGTGTTTTCTCTTTTTCCCAATTAAACCTCTTGTAACAAATGTCTATGATATTTACAAATACAACATTCCATAAAAGATAATTCGAGCGAAACAAGCAAGCTGTTGCTGACACGTCAATGGCATGTCTAGTAAAGATTATTTCAACATACGTTAAACCCTAAACAAACAAACATTATGTAAACATACTGAGGGGATAATTATCATTTGTGCTATTGGACTGGCGAGTTACTAAAAGAACTCATTTATTTGTATTGGCGATGGGATGCATTTCACTATTAATGTTAAAATAATAGCTTTAATGATAAAAGAGTAAAATATTATCAAAAAGAGTTAACACAATGCCTGCAAGTCTGTGGTACATTACGGACAATTTAACAGTTTACACATTCTGCTTTTAGAGAGCCCCCGAGCGAAAAATGTCCATGTATGCATTCAAGGCAATACAGAAAATAACTTCGAATCGATACCATGAGTTTACTGAAACTGGGGACGTGCGTGATTTCCGCATACACTCAACAAGCGAAATTGTATTTATATATACAAAAACCCTAACATGACAACTTAATTTCTGTTAGATTTAAGATAACATAGATAAAAACCACAACAGCGTCAACACTCAAAGCTGCAATTGGAACCCGACGATAAAAAGGATAAAAGCATCCGAACATGCAAGTAAACGTCAATATAACGAATATTTATAAAAAACCAGAACCAGATAAACTAGCATGACAAACATTTCCTTCACCACATGTTACACGCACCAGGCTGTGTGTCCCTTCACTGATATACATATGTATGAGGTTCTATTTTGTTTTGTTGGGTTTAATGTCCTATAAGCAGCTAAGGTCACTAAGGGACACACCTACATGTGTGTTATATAGGTATGTGTGTGCTTAGATAGTTCACTGAGATATATGTTATGATAAACAATGCAATTTCGTGAAATGTTATTTTCGAGTTTTTGTAGAGAACTGACTATACTCGGAAAAGGATTTCTATAGGGTGTTATTGGAACCAATTTATTACCTTAATGAATTGCTAATAATATCATTTTTATTTTATTTTTTTCTTAATTTTTCTTTTGGTAAAAATTATTTTACCCTTTCAATCAAATTTTTAGGCTCTTAGTGACCTCGTTTTCTGTTGACTTTACCGTCATGTGCAATAACAAAGAGAAATCCAGCTGACAGTGAATCTTGTCTAAATCGAACCCCGTTATATATTTTAAGTTACAGTTGATAATTATGAGGTTTTCCGGATTACACAGTTTCATTCTGCATGGAAATGTAGAGCGAAGTCTAGTTGAAAGCCTGATTTGTTCTAGCAACAGTATGGTAAACATACACACGTGACTACCAGTAATTGCGGGAAGTTTAGCACAGGGATATCAAACGCCACATCGCTACATCTCCGTAGACCTAACATTGATTTTTCGCTATGAGATTTTAGTATGTAACACATACAGTCTCCTTAATCTACCGTCGAATCGGTGGTGTGCATGTTCGTATCAGGGCTGCTCGGCTCGAACATGGCATCGTTCATGATGAGATTTAACCCTTCAACCTGTTGAATAATACATGACAGAATGTTCGAAATCTAGATGCAACATTCCTGTCTGGGGAAAACAAAGTGTTACTTAAACAATTGACGAGAGCTGATAATGACTTTTATATTGAATCATGACTGCACGAGACAATTTGTATGACAAATAAAGCAATGGGCAGCAAGACCGGAAACAGACATGCTTTCAAGATGTGGGCGGGTGGGGTTTTCTAAGAAACATTGTTCACGTGATTCCTCCAAACGACATTTCACCATTGGTGTATCTCTACGAAAAAAGACATAAAAAGAACACATGAGGCCATAGACAGGGCACAGGGAGAATGATATTGCGTTTCAATAGCAATATAGCCTTACATAATTTGAATAGAATTGGAGCATAACTTCCGTATTTTTAACTTTTGAATAGTTTATGAGTTTCTTAACAAGATAATTTGTAGAAAATGATTTATTAATTACTTTACATTACCCAAAACCCATATACAGAAACATAATTAAGAACAATGCTATAGCGGAGCAATGGCAGCAAATGTGTTAGCAAGGAGACAGCAAGGCGTGTAAAACACCATTACACTTAATTAACTCTCGATCAATAAGAAATAAACATTTTTATTTGCCAGTAAAATGCATTAAAGGAAACAATGGCTTGTTCCTGTTTTCGACTTTGTTTATTTATGGCGCTATTGGATACTGCACCAAACAAAGAACCGAGTCACTTCAAATTGTCAAAGAATCTATGTTTACCACTGTTTATCAGTGTGCAATATTCATTCCTAAAACGTTCCTGCGGTTCGGGAATTAAGAGAAGGGTATACCTGTTGTTACTCCCTGTGTGTTGTATGGGAAGACTTATGTGGTATACCCACCTTCCCGCCACCTAAGCAGAACTTGGGGTTAGCTTTTGTGCACTCTACAACCTCAGGAATTGTTGTTGAGAGTGCGCCCTCGCGATGATGGTTATGATTTCTGTCCCTGGACAGAGACAAACCATTGGTACTTATCCCCACCCCAGTTTGAAATTTAATTTGGATGAAGTGAGGACTGGTTAGCTCATTTCCAGTATCATGTTACCAGATCATGACACTTCTATGTAATGACACTTTAATATGTCTCAATCTTCCCATGGCCCTTGTTGTTGCAAGGACATAAAACCAAAATAAACTAAAGTAATCAAGCCAAACATAGAACAAGCAACATTGCATACATATCAGTGTCGAAACAGCGAAGTCAACACTGCACGCTTTTTCATGTTTTTTTGTATCTATTATTCTGTGGAAATAATATATTGTTAACATTGTGTGATACATTCCACACAATGCAAAAACATGAATATTATTTTATTCGGAAAATAGGTAACTTTTATAATATGAAATTGGTGGAAGACTGATTA
The DNA here is from genome assembly GCA_032359455.1 of Chlamys rubida. Taxonomy (NCBI): domain Eukaryota; kingdom Metazoa; phylum Mollusca; class Bivalvia; order Pectinida; family Pectinidae; genus Chlamys; species Chlamys rubida. Next base: position 6,504 of record JAUMHH010184399.1, on the reverse strand, counting down.
TATTTGATTTCAAAAATGGGGAGAAATTAGTATATAGATAGTTACAAACATGTGTTATGTACGTCGTTAACATAAGGGCTTGAATACTAGCTGGATATATTTTTAAAGATGTAATCAACGGTTCACATATACTTAAGATGTCGGGTTCGTACAATTTGACTTGCAGAAATTTCGAACATTCCCAACCCACAACTTATATCCTGTCTATATCCAGGTACAAACGGATGGGTGGAACTGTCGTGATTCATATAATACATGGTCATGTTGCAATGATGCAGCAGACGAGGAATGTGGTTGTTACATCGGGGCTAAACCTTCACAACGAGTAAGGACAAACGATGAATGTGCCAATAGATCTTTACGGAGAGGCCCCCCGTGGGACATATTAAAATGCCATTAAATTCACAGTTAAATGTCACGACGTTTGACAGGTATACAGACGCCCACCCGATCTCAGTATTCTGAGTATGCAGCTGCATTTAAACATAGGGATATACCATAGAAAAGGAAGAGTAGATACTTGTTTGTTGACATTGACAACGCAACGTTTTGACTTCTGAATGATTGATTATATTGAAAACACGCATCATCCGATAATAGTTAGAGGTGACGGTTTATTCTACTTCTGTCACGTGACGGTTTATCCTACTTCTGTCACGTGACGGTTTATTCTACTTCTGTCACTTGTCAAATATTTAACACTTTTCTGACAAGGTTTCTGAAAGCTCTTTGCACACCACTGTTGCCTTTTTATGAAAAGAATATATAAACAACGTACAGACGGCAAAGGAATCATTTCAAATCATTTGCATTGGATTTGAGAAAAAAATAGTTTCAATCCCCACAAAATTAATCATCTATATTCCGATATAAAATATCATTTCTAATTAAAGATTTATCATAAACGACGTATTTATAATAATATAATATAATATTTTTAAAATATGGAGTCTGATTGAAATAGAAATAAAAGCAAGTATATGTCAGCTGTATATAATTATCTACAAATATAACTTATAGGTTCCATATAAACTCCTTTCCTGTCTCTCGCCTTTCGATTTACTCAGATATTTTTTTGTTTTATAACTTATAATCTGTATAACTTACGTTATTTGATAAATGTGGTTCTTAAAGGGCAGCTATACAGTTTGTTAATAAAAGAAAATACAAGTGTAGCAGTAGGATCGATTTTACAGGGGGAAATAGGAGTAAACAAATGCAGAAATCAATCTCTAAGAACTTTTTGATAAAAGCTTATACCAATTTGTATCGAGCTTCGTTTGATTAGGGGATAACGTCTTTGGAACGTACATAAACAATAGGATAACGGAGATTGATAGAAATAAATCAAAGAATGGCCAAGAGAAGTGGAAAAATAAAATAAGATCAGAACAGATGAAATTGGCAACTAATCACTCAGTGTTTCTTGATTTAGCCAAACAGAGACAGACACAAATCCCAATAATTATGAAGTTTTTTTTCCATAACATCTGCTCTTAACTAACAAACATTTATAGATGTTAGGGCACAGGTAATAAATAAAACCGTCAACCGATAACAATGTAAACAACACAGAATGAGATCAAGTTTATAGATATGTTGTTTTGCAAAATACATCATAAAACTTTGTATTTCAGTCATCATATTAATCAACCGTCGTCAGTTTTCTTGTTTCATTACGTAGAATACCAGCTAGAGTACATTTCGTTTATGCATTTACACGAAGAATTTATATTTCACTTTATAGACAAATAGTATTGGAACGAAGATTCTATTTTGATATGAAAATTTCAGCAGTAACTTCAGAAACATGATGGTATGCTGTTACATTATTCTGCAAGGTAGTGCCGATTAAAAATAATCGGTTTCTAAAATTACACTTAAAATTGACCGAGACGAGTATGTAATTGAAATAACTGATTTTTCAATTAACGTGTGATCAGCTGTGCGAAATATGATATACGTGATTAGGACATGTTCATCAATGAATCATAAATTAGTTATATTGCGTCGGTGATGTGGATATGATAACGGTTAACATGTCACAATATCGTTGACGAAGTACGTGTCAAACTACTATACATATCACTAGAAATATATTGATTCGGTATATACTGGCATGATTGACATCACTGAGAATACTTAAACAGTTTTGAATACATTATATATAGCATGTACCTAACTAGTATACATGACATTAACCTTAAGGTCTACTAGTTTTTGTTATGTTATTGCATACAACACCAGATGGTGCCCAACATTGGTACTATATATCGTTAACAACTGTTCGTACACAATACACATTACCTAGATAATGTGGGGCATATGGAGTCAAGTGCGCTATTGATTGCCAGTCACACTGACTATCGGTCTCCAATATTTACGGTGTAACAGAGTCACGGTTTCCATATAACTCCTCAAAACATGCAAATATTTGCAAAATGTTGGTCGAGGATAAACAATGAGGGAAATGAACCTGTCCAGCGATAGGAACAAGTAATGCAATCAACGAACTTGATATTCAAACAGGACCGTATGTCAACATATTGCGGATTGACATTCAACAACATCAATATTGGCTAGACATGAAAAAGCCCTATTGTGTTGACTGACTTCATATTGATATTACAAGACCAAACAACGGGACTAAATAACGCATTTTATACATCATAGCAGAAACCATACGTGTAATATTTCCCTAGAAACCAGTGTTGTTCTATGCTAAGTATATGTAAAATTATATGTGGTACAACCACAGACAGTGTATAGCACTTCCAAAGGGACTGCTTCCAATGTATAGATACCCTGACCGCAAACTTCAATCAAGATTTTAGGAAAGCATTCTTACAACGAGACATGCGGTACCCATCAGAAAACTGTCTGGGGACAAAATAGCCAAGTTCACTAGACATACGTGGGAGCAAATATACGTTAAGCAAACATATTGCGTGTAAATTACTCTTGAATAGTGATACAGTAGTCACGAACTATGCTAAAATAACGGATTCACTGGTTACAGATAGACATTACTGTAAACGGATATAAACTCAGAAACGGTTATATCGCTTCCTTGCAATATTGTTAAATATATATATTTAACAATGCAATACAATGGTTCGGTTCGAATAACATTGTATTGTATTTCGTGTTATAAAACAAGACAGAAGAATTAATTTATTTTCTTGCAAAACGCAGTCCTCAAACAAAAATGCACAGGTAATAGTTAAAAGGATGCAGGTTTGTTTTTAATTATTGTTCCTAAATCAACAAGCGAACGTGATCAAATTCAATTGTAAATATTAGAAATGTTCGTATCTGATTGGGGACCTATTTATATTTTAACGAATGTCTATATTTATTAAAAAATATATACGAATAACATTTACACCACAAAAGAATACAATTCAAACATTTTAAAGGAAACGTTAGCCTGATCAGATTTAGAAATATCAACACGACCTAGAATAGCCGTGAAGATTAGAGCTCAAAGAAAAATTAATGATAATTGTTTAAAAATTCATTGCGTGTAAGTTGAATAATATCATACTTGAAAAATCAATAATATAAAACGTGGCGAGGAAAGAAGAGATAAAGAGATATATCATGCATTTAAAGTGGAATTAAAATTCTAATGGAAGTTTTTTTGATAAAATAACCTCCAATATGTTCTAAGTAAGATGATGGAGGTTATGTATGGTAAGCTATTGAAATATGCCTTAGTAAAACTACGTTATGACTTTGCATGCTGTTCGCTAATGTTCGACATTTGTTAGTACCACTAATAAAAAATAACAACTACCTAAATTAATAAGTAAATAGAAAACTCTATAAAATATATAAAAATGCATAACAACCTGTAATATGTCTGAGCATCTTATCAATCCTGATATGCATATAATTTTGAGACAAGACATTTCAACTTTACAACGCTGCTAGTTAAGTTTGCTGCGTATTACGAACAATCCAAAAAACAATGGGTTAATTTACAGTTGATTTTACAGGAAGGATTACGAAACCGAAGAAGTCAGTGGTATTACATTTAAATTAATAAATAATTAAGACAATTGAATCAAGAGATAAGATAATCACAAAATAGGTAAGACGTAACGAACATAAGTAAAATGAATTCCATGTATTATTCATGCAAATGGCATTCAACACTTTGTGCCGATGAATGTGGAGAGTGCGTTGATAAGGAACGTGCCATACAAACCCAACCATATCGAGCCAGACTTGGCGACTATGCTTGGTGCCACAAGTCACTGTGAACGGCTTTGTGAAAATATCACTTCTAATCTGTAGTGAAAACATTCCTACTTATCAACATTTTCTCTTGATACAGTTATAAACGTTAAGTTACAATAAAGTTGCCGAAATTGAAATAAGGCGTTGCAATCGCAAACTACCTTAAGACAGGAACAAATTGATTTTAATTTAAGTATATAATTAACATCCGCTCATTGAAAAATAAGAAAAGTAGTGCACAAGTGAAAAATGTATTTTCAAGTATAAGAGGTGTAAAAAGTCATGCGTGTGTACCTACTCCGGCATTACCCATGTTGATGAGTCCAACAGTATTACCCATGACCGGTTAATCTAGAGACACTCATGTATACAGTATGGCAACCGTTGAAGAGGCGTAGGATTTCTGTGTCTTCATCCGCATAAAAAAAATTAAACCCAATCCGGTATATCTCCCCTTGCTCGAAAGAAGTGCCTAAGCGATCGGCGGCAGGCTTTTAAATCTCCTCGTATTGATCGTTGAATACAAGCAACCATACATATGTCTGTAGAAGCCAGTAGTATTTAGTCTTCAAATAGTTGTTTTCCCCACTATGATCCTCTCAACATTCAACATTTAGGCTATTAATCCTTAGGTTCATTACGTAAACACAAACAGCAGGTATGTGATATTCTGTCACAACAATTCACATACAGTTTACATCCATCACAATCTGTGGGACATGACAGAGCTTTCGCCAGTAGAATGACATGTGATGTGGGCTATGAGCACTCCCGAAACACTACTCGGTCGGTAACATCGCTCATATATTGTTTTGTTTCGCAAACAGAAATATTGTGCACATCTAATATATCCAAATGTTTCACAAGAAGGGCTATTGTACTGGTTCTCTTGTCATGTCAATACAATAGTGCCGGTAGAGGGCGCTATTATTGCTTCCTTAAAGCAGATTGACAATTCACAAACGAATTTCATGTATGAAAACAGCAGTGAATCTTTACCACACTCTACAAGAATCCGTATCCACACTTCCAAACTATTCAGAACTGCTTCTTGATTGAAAGAAATTTGTAGCCTGACGTACCGCTGGTGTAGGCCTATCACCACCGACTGCCGACCTCGTCTACAAGCGGATATTGGTATGCGCCTATACTACAGAGCTTATACAATTACCACTATCGTATTCAACTAACGGATATTTGTTGTGACAAGTTATCAACTTATTTTTAACTATGTTTCTATTCCAAAACTTACTACATGGCTTATTATAAATGTATCTTCGTACGTTTCAGTCAAAGCCGTTTACTGTAACACAATATTTGCAGCTATATGTATCTTACAGTGATTATCAGTTCCCTGTCCTATACGTCCGGGCTATATTAATATTCCTGAAACAGATAGTTCTTTAGGCAATCAAGCACACACTGCTTGCAGTGGTAGCCGCTAGCGTTAGGTTAATATACTGACGCCAAAACACCGGTTGGTGTTTATCACAGAGCTTGATGAAGCCTGGTGTTTTTGGATACATGTAACGAACACAACAAACTGGGAATCCAGCACATAACTTATACCGTCATACATCTACATGTACCCATCAATCTTGTCAAACGAGCCATATACAAACGCTCTGAATACATGTAGGGGACGACTGTATCAAGAAGCCATTATTCACTATGTGTGAACTGAGGAATCACAGTAGAATATAATGGATTTAGTGAATAATTAAATCGGATTTGTTGTGAAAATGTAAAAGATACCTATTATAAACACTTCGTTTACAGACTAGAACGCCATCAGATGGAAATATAATATAACGAAGCAACTTGTGCTCCATGGTATATGTTAATCAATCCCCGGTGCTTTGCGTGATTAGGACTAGCAGCGATATACTGTCCATGAAAAACGTTGACAATAACAAGACCTAGACTAGTACAGATGCACCAAACTTGTACTCTTCAAATCACCGAAAATGTATCATTCACAACTGAGTATCTTCCGATTAACTCTAGAGAGGTACGAACGTACACGTTATATACTGTCGGTCTTTTTACATGTCTGAATACATTACCATTACCCGAGAACCCGATACTGAATACACTACCATTACCCGGGGAGAACCCGATACTGAATACACTACCATTACCCGGGGAGAACCCGATACTGAATACACTACCATTACCCGGGGAGAACCCGATACTGAATACACTACCATTACCCGGGGAGAACCCGATACTGAATACACTACCATTACCCGGGGAGAA
>JAUMHH010184388.1:0-14699 GCA_032359455.1 Chlamys rubida | reverse complement strand
GACGACGGACGACGGACGACAGACGCTGCACCATGGGATAAGCTCACTTGGCCCTTCGGGCCAGGTGAGCTAAAAACCAGTATTTATTAGTAAGTATGTAATAAATGACATTAAAGAGCGTATTTTTCTCCCATGTACATACATAGTTAAAATCATTGACAACAATCACAGCACACACTACAGTTTATTTACCGCCACACATATTTATTTTATATAAAAGGCAAGTAACAATTTTTCCGTCATGATTGAATGATATATTTCACAATACCTTATTGACTATAGAAATAAAATGTATCATTTTGTATTGAGAGCATGGATTGAGTAGTGAAATATCACTAAATTGCACAATATCAGTTCATAACAGGAGGTGCCACTCTAATCATGGTTGGCTGAAATCAATGTCAAAGACATATAATCATAATCTCCATTAAACTTGTAAACACAAATATTGATGTCATTGCCAATGCAAATAAGACTTATTTGGTTTAACGTCCCACTCTGGCAATGAAAAAAACAACTAGGATCTTACCACAATAATCGTCCGGAGGAAAAACGTCGTTTGATTAACGAAACATGTTGTCGAGTTCGTGCTTGCAGGGGATTTAGAGAAAAATATCGTTTTTTTTTATAATTATATTCTCCATTTTTTGCCTGAGATCCTGTTACAATTTTGCACGAGTTTAAAGCTCGATTTTGTTGTACATCATTTGTTTGTTACATTTAACACTGATTAATGAACGGGACAGTCCATGAGCATGCCTCTACATTGGAATACCGAGGAAAAATGAAATTGGTCTAAGGAAAATACGTCATGAAGATGAAGTAAACAGAAAAATGTGATGTCATAAATATGATTTATCTTAAATATTAAAATCTTTTGAATTTAAAATTCGAGTTTTTTTGTTAAATTTACATAACAATTTAATTTCATATTTTGTCTAAGTGTATGAGAAGCAAGTGATCAGATACAAATATTGCGGACTTATATTAATGAGAGTTGGTATTGAATATAAACGTAATCTGGTTATTCACACTGCCCGTACCACAAGGTAGAGTAAAACAATATAAGGTGCAAATATCGGTCAACATTCCATCTACATCTACATGTACATATTTCAACTTACAGACACTTAACGCAATCCCCAGTACACGAATAGTCATCTTCACTCTATGCGCTTATTAATGGAGTATGCGTGCTGAGCACCGTTACAATAATAATCTGCAAATGTGGATGTGATTATCACTCGCCACAAGTATGCACAACAGTATGTACTGAGCACCAGATTTGAGGGGATACAACGATAGAAAAATATACAAAACGGTCAAATACACGTGCAGAGGAGAATATTGATACATTGAGGATTTGTTCGGTGATTTGCCAAGTATAACGGAGAAGTTGTTTATAGACTTTTGTTGATTTTGCTAATGTATGAGCTGTGAGATTTTGTAGTATAAAGTAAGATAAGTGGGGGTTTGCAATCAGTACTGTGTTCAAAGCTACGTAGATATTGCAGATTTGACAAATAAGGGGGAAGTTGACCTCCTCTACCAATGATGTTAATACATCTAAACAAGTATTGTTAAGCAATACAACTCAAAGTGACCTGTGGTTTTATTATCATTATCACTACCAGGCAGACTGCAGCGTATATGGGAAAAAATGTTCTTAAAGATCATCAGCCTTGTGTATTGGTACATTATCAATGTACGCTACTGAATTCTGATATACGTTTGAAAGAAAAGAAAGGAAAATAGGATACCTTTTCGCCTAAATTGTGTTTTGATACCTCCATGAGAGGTTCAAATCTACTCCGCCCACCTTTAATGCGTGTAGAGTTGCCCGTGGTTTCAAGGGTAAAAGATTACAAGATAGCTATACGTGTTACGCAGACTTTTTGAACCATAGACGAAATGCGTGTCGTGTTACAAGGCTAGAGTAACGCCTCTACTCGCCCTAACAACGCCAATACTACAGACGAAGATCTTATCCAGCGCCTTCATCATGACAAACTGGAAATTGTAACAAAACCAACACTAGTTAAGAGCCTCCATAATCACAACCCACATCCGTATAAATACTATTCAGCTTCTCCTTTGTAACCAGCACCAAATACTCACAAAATATTAAATTAAAGAAAGCCTAAATACTCACAAACCACACCAACGGGATTATCACTGTATAATATCTCTCAATTCTCATCACAATATAATGTTTTACTATCATACAGATTTTTTTTTATCATGTTTTTATTCAACCTTTTGCATATTATACATTTGACAGTATATTGTACATGTTAAAATTAATATACCTGGTATATATATATAGATCTGTGAACAATATACATTGAAAATTCCTCTTGACTGCCCATCTTATATTATTCCTGTATATAATGTTTTACTATAATACAGATTATTCCAGGTCAATTATGGCTACACCTTATTACATACAATAACAAGTATAGTGTGTTCTCTGTTATACGTGTATTTCATGATAGACATAGTCACATTTAAGACATCGTTTTATTTCAGGATGAAATGGCTACATCGTACCCGCTGTTTTATAGCATACTTATAATGGCTTCATTGTAACTTATTTTATATTTCATAATTACATGATTAGAACGGCTTTATACACCCACCGTTTTATTACGGGATCATGACAACTTTTTTGTTTGTTTACTTTTTACATGATATCGATGCCTTAATTGCAATTAATATTTTATTTCATGATCGTGATGGCCACATTGTACCAATAGATTTTTTATATTTTAACATTATATCGACGGCTGAATTGAATGTATGGCTACATTGAACCCAATGTATTATAACATCGTAACAACAATACATTGTATTCACTGTTTTATTGAATGATTAGCATGACTACATTGTGCAGACTTTCTTATTTCTACATTGTATTTTCTACATTGAACCCAGTGTATTGTAACATCGTAACAACAATACATTGTATTAACTGTTTTATTGAATGATTAGCATGACTACATTGTGCAGACTTTCTTATTTCATTCATTTAATAGGAACATTGCGTTTCTGTGTTATAATATGATATACAGTCTCCCAAAGCACCTTCCTATGTACTTTATCAATCTTGTGGTTAGATGCAACGGAAATTTACACAACGATGTATAATGTCCATATATCCTCAATCATCCTTAATCCAGAACAGACGATATACTGTCACAGACTGAAACATGTTTGTGCCGAGTAAACTGCTTAAATTGTATAATCACTCCGTTTACCTAGTACAATAATATGATACTCTACATTAGCTGGAGAAATGAGTTTTATATATTACTATTAGGTAATACTTTTAGTAAATTGTGATTTACCCCTTAAATATATTCTGATTAAAAAGAAGAAAACTAAACTGCAATACCACGAGGAGTGTGTTCATTTTAAACTTACACAATTGACCATACTGTAGATACATCAAGGATCACTGCTTTTGATTCATGAAAAAATACTCTAATAAATGCTTTTGTTCTTTGTACTCTTCAACGTAGCGATGTCACACATATTTAAATATTATCTGTTAGGACTTTCATGGATCTAGCTGGAGACATTCTAATGAGTGTCATTTGTTGCACAGAAAATGGCATCCTTTCCCTAGTATTCTTGTGATTCATAATAACGTTACTTTTCATTCGTTTTTTCCTTGTTTTCGTTGTCCTTGTTTGCTGACGATGTCGTACATTTATTTTCTTCTTAATTGATGCAACGCGTAAGATAGTTTCATCATCAATACAAATTATCCTACATATCGTAAATTGTAGGGCAGTGTTCCAAAATAATTAGTTACTGTTTTGAAAGTTGTATCTCTTTATCTCGGTCACTGTTTTCACTTACTAAATTACAAATGTTTCTTGACAATATGCGGATTATTTAGGGATTGCCAGTGGCAGTAAAAAACGGCCAAGTTGAGGTAGTTGGTGCTGTGGTCATACACGTAATATTTTACAGCGCTGCAACCGGGCATACTAACAACATTCCTTGGAATATTGCATCCTTCTTCTGACAAGTAACATGAGCAAACATGCTTTTATAGGAGAACGACCAATAATCTAATTACGTTTACTCTAACACTGCTCGGCTGGAAAAGGAAGATGTGACTTCATCACATAACATCCCAGTGACATACTTCAACGGACACACTTCGACAAAATAAACCCTACCTTTGCCGTTAAATGTGACATTCGAGTAAAGTCCATGGGTAGTGAACAGCCCGGTAAAGTCTCAGGTTTGTAATGTAAAATGTAAACAAGCCTATGGACGTGCAATTGACAGTCCGGTAAAGCAGAGAAATGTGCAAGGTACAGCCCGGTAAAGCCCCGTTATATGTGATGTGCAGCCCGATAAAGCCCAGGGCTTGTAATCAAAAGCTCCGGGGAATGAAACAACTGTGTTTGTAAAGCCCGGTAAAGTCAAAGACTTGCAATGTAAAAGATCAGGGTAGGAGATGCACAACCAAGTAAAACCTCAGGGTATGAGATGTAAAAACCAAGTAAAACCTCAGGGTATGAGATGCACAACCAAGTAAAACTCCAGGGTATGAGATGCACAACCAAGGACAACTCCAGGGTATGAGATGTACAACCAAGTAAAACTCCAGGGTATGAGATGTACAACCAAGTAAAACTCCAGGGTATGAGATGCACAACCAAGTAAAACTCCAGGGTATGAGATGCACAACCAAGGCAACTCCAAGGTATGAGATGTACAACCAAGTAAAACTCCAGGGTATGAGATGTACTACCAAGTACAACTCCAGGGTATGATATGTACAACCAAGTAAACCCCAGGGTATGAGATGTGCAACCAAATAAAACCTCAGAGTATGAGATTATAACCCGGTCAAATCAAGGGATATGAGATATATAGCCCAATAAAGACCCGGGGTATGGCATTTATAGCCCGCTAAAGTCCCGGGGAATGAACTGTAGAGCCCGGGAGTATGATAAAGGGGTTAATCAGTTTCCTGCCCCACCTTGTTGTAATAGTTAATTTAAAGATAATTTATATAAAAGACGATTTCATCCGCACCAACAAGTGGCCTGTTAGTGCGACATGATTAACAATTATGTTATTGATATCTTACCAAATAAGTTACTGAAAAGAGTTTTAACACGTCAAATACTTATCTGTATGCAGTATGATTTCCGTTTTACTTAATTGTATACACCTCTATTTCACTTACTTTAATACAGTTCATGCCTTTTAAACATCTTATTTTTACTCAGTTGTTTACAGTATTATATGTGTTATCTCCATTTTACTTTCTCTATATTTTGCCAATAGTACGTGACCGAATACAATACAACCGTGTTCGTGTAGTACGAGCGTAGGTATGACATAGCTTTATTGACATCTGAGTTAAGTGGTAACTTAGAAAGTGATATAACAGATATAATGGCAGAAATAGTCGTTAATTCATTGATTCCAATAAGTGATCTATCATACATCATGTGTCACCACTGGACCGTGTTCAGTAGTTGTAATTGTTCACAACCAACGTTGTTACACATCGATATAAACCAAATAAAGACGATTGCTTGGTTCAGTGACTTTATCAACAATAACGTTTGATCCTCAGCAGGGCTACATAGAGGCTGCTTGTAAGGAAGATAGCTCAATGGAACTATATTTAAGTGGGCCACACGGTTTGTTAGGGACATTGTGAAACGTTTTACGCCAGATGACCTTGCAGACAGCCGTTTACCAGAACTCCTAACTATGGGACACACAAAGCATCACTGACACCCTAAGAAGGATAGTATGACTTGCATTTGAATGTTATCATTACATATGGCTTGCAAAATTGACCGGATTATAGCTGATACCATAAAAACAAATCAGCTTTTCCTGATACTTTGTACGTATTTACGGATATATACAAAACGACTTATTTATATTTGAATTAATAAAAACATACATAAACTGTTGTTTGGATGTGTGTAGAAGTAAGCGTGAACTGTGCCACCGAAGATCTTCGTAAGTTTACATGGGATATTTAGTGTGTGAAAAAGCATTAATGCTTTTCATTATTTTAAGGATAGCTGATAACGGGTTAGTGTTTATACTTAAGATAGTACATTAGCTAAAGGATTAACGCAGCAAGAATCTGATAAACTGCTTGGGAAACAGTATTTAGTTTTGTATTAGCTGTGAAGCTGATCATACATTATATACAATGTACTCACTTAACAATTGTCTATCACATCCTTCAAATCTACGGAACGAATGGACATAACAGTATACATATAAGCAATCTCTTCACCAAACAAAGCTGTACTGATCTATACTAACATCCTTCAAGACAAAGGGATCAGATATACTGAATTAAATTTACTTATACTGCCAAACAGTTTGATCAACTCAGTTAAAATCTACACATTCTTCAAAACAACGGAATCAAATGAAATCAAACCCATACATCCTTCAGAACAGAGGAATACCAGACTACCATCTGCATGCTACATGTAACAGTTTTGAAAATCATACATGTATTAAAAGTTGTTATGATCGGCATCCAGAAGTATGTGTCAGTTCATTGATCAAAAATTGATTATCATCAAATACGTTAAATGTGAAGTTATGCCATCGATAAATCATGTGAATAAGAATATGGTTAGTCAGATCATCGACTGTCCATACCCCAACAAAACGTCTAACGACTGACTCTCTTACTCAACACGCTGTACATGTGCCTGTAACCCATTACCCTAATAAACACTGTAAGCATTCTAGCGTCACTGTTATATTAAGCCTAGTTCGCTCATTCACCTTGTAACGTCACGAACACCATGCAATATTAAACCTGTATTGATACTGTTCACTTGTTACAAACTTTGTATGATATCACACATATCATCGTTAACTTTTAAGATTGTCTTTCTTTGTAAAAACAAAACAGGCTTAACATTCAAGTCGTAAAGCAATGTGTTAAGTTATAAATAAGTTATTTACACTTGCTAATCAGCGACATCAAAATCAAAATTTGATAGAACGCAAGGAATACACAGTGTAGCAAAATAATACACATGGCAGGATTGAGTAACTTATCTACTCACCTCGGCTTCTAATACGTTCCTCACCATATTGGTATTTTTTCTAAGTCGTATGAAATTGACCTGATCCCGATGGTCGCGATACTGGAAGAACCTTTCTGCCCCTACCCGGTATGACAGTAAGACGATATGCAGAACGGTTAAAGTTTGCAGTAACAACACACTCGCCATCATCCCGGTCCCGTACGAATGTTGAAGGCCGTGACCAGCCACTGTACCCGAGAAGTAATCCTGTCACAAACACGATTCACTACACACTCCGCTGTTACGGCGACACCCTGGTACCCGCGACATAACGCGTGCAGCAGTTCCAGCTTGCCATGTGGGTGGGGAGCGTCGTATCCCCTCACTCAACAAATTCACACTGCAGATTGCCTGGAGTTTGGTGCTGCTTCAAAGGATGAATTCAAAACCACGATTTCTCTATAAGAAATATAGAACAATTGAATGATACAGCTATCACCTCCTCTCCTTTCCCCGCTCCAGGTAGGGGTGAGGAAACATGTTTCAGTAGCTGGCTATGTACACGGTACCCCCGTGATAGTATAGTCCAAGTGACCACGTGGGTATCAATGGGTTACACCCGTTGTTTCAGCAGTAATCATCCGTGTATATATCCTCTATAGAATTATTTCCATTTGTCGGTTGTAAATAATAAATCCAATTGCACTATTAACATTTTCCTTGGTCAAGTCGTGGACTAACTGAAGCTGTTACTGCCTTCTTCCTGTAATTAGAGTAAGAATGTGTCAATTACAACTCGGACTGGATGGCGAGAGGAAATCAACCACATATGGGCGGATCTGCATGCATAATGATACTCAGGAGAAAACTGAACTCGAGAACAATAATGTAGAAATTAATATCAACTATACGGCGTGCATAGCTGTCTCGTGGAAATGACATTGTCAAACAATATTATGTTCATGGCTTTCCTCACAGTCGGGCAGACGTAACGTATACATATACCTATCTATGCTAGTAATGCTAGGTGGGAGCACATGTCTCCTATTATACAAACATCCACCTCCTCATCATAAAAAGTCTATTGCAAAGTTAGACATACGAGTATACGTAGTTCCGTCATGGGTCAAGTCATGATGTTTCAACATTGTGATAGCAAGTGAAAGTGTAATGTTAAAATGGAAAGGATATTTAGAAAGTAGAGGGTTCATCTCGACTCTGCCCTGAATTGCACGCAGCCTGTCGGAGTGGCTGTAACCACCTTACAGTTCGAATGAGTAATAACGCGGTTTGGGAGGGCCAGCATCTGATTGACAGATCGTCCTGGCTCTTCTCCACGTGGAATCTCGTTGCATAGTTTGCAATGTTTGGTCTGCTGCAAACATTTAACACAAACCGCACTCAAGTTTGGATCAACTGAGAAAGCTTCTACATAGAACTAACGAGAGAGAACACGGTGTAGACCTGGGTATGCCTATACCAACAAACCTCCACACAGAGGCTTCCCAGACCACACACTATAACAGGTACCGTACACCGTCATAGACAGCCTTAACGAAACGTCTATTTGTATATTCTGCTTACATTTGCCTGTTTGCTTGTCAAAGAAACTCCCATACATTCGTCACCACTGCTTTGAAGGATTCTTCTAAACAATATAGCAGAGAGTTGAAGGAATTATCTACCGCTTAACGTCTTTGTAGAGACATTGACGCTACATATGGTTTATTCAAGTCACTGTCTGATAACAGGCAACTGTGCTACTATAACCAACCTGTATGCTTTGAGGGCAAAATGAAATGACCCATTATGTCGTTTAAATGTATATCCGAATTAAAAACTTTTTTAACTAAATTAGAAAACGATAACATCTCACAAATAAGATAAATTTTGCTCCTCAGAAAGCTTATCATACTTTAGCAGCACCGACCTGCTTAAAGACTTTTCTTTTGACAAACCCCGTATGGGTCGAAAAATAAATAAAGCGATTTTTTTTTTCGGTTCTGACCAACATAATAAACGTGATCGCGATTGTTATGACTTGGGCCGACCGCGTGTAAAGTGATATACACGGACCCTGGGTTGTCTCTCTACTCGTCAGAGAAACAGCGGCGCAACCATAAAGAAAACAAAAGTAGCTGCCGCAGCTAGACGTCTGGAATCCACACAGCCACCGGACCTTGACCTTGGGACAAAACTCCCTTACCATAGCCTATGTTTTATTCCCATCCCGGCAGGTGCACTATAGTAATCTCTTTCAACAGGCAGAGTGCATGTAGTTGCAGGGTGTATGTCGTAACGTTTTCAAGTTCAACATGTGCACAATTAATGCAATTTCACCTTGAACGTTTATAGTTTGAATAGAAACAGACTGATCAATACAATGCATCTTGTCCTGACTAAAACACACTTTTATACCGTTATTTCTCTACATGTACTGATACTGTATTATGTTGGAAATGTCAGCAAACGAAGGCACTGACAAATACTACCATTGACGAAACGATCGATTTGAAACACCCTCACGTAGTGTAAACGAATACGACAGCTTAGTGATGTTTTAAACTCTGCCTGGTCGTCACAATGCAAACATGGGTTATTATGTAAAGGGGTATAACTCTGCTAGTGTTGTACACGGCGAGGACGCTCACGTCTACAACCAATATCTCTAATTACGGTCACCAAGATTGTCTTCATTGACAGATTCATTTATATTTCCTTATCATGTTTATTAGCGCCGGGAAGTGAAAAAAAAGACTATTTGTTATAATTAATGTGTTTAACGTTTACATATGAATTGCTAAAAGAAATAAAAACTGACTTAACTTCGTAGACATTCAAGTAGCTATAAACTGACAAAAGGTATATGTGAGCAATAACACAACACTAAGATTAAGCAGATATACATCAATCTAATAAAGTTACGGTTTACTTATGAAAAGTAACACAATTTAGTTTATACAAATTGTTATATTACTATACTTAAAAGGGCATCTTCGGTCCCAGGTGATTTTTTTTATCTAAGCGTAAGTGCGATTTCACTTGGGATCTAGGAAGACAGAAGGTAAGATTCTTTTCATTCCTGCACCAAGATGTTTGACTCTATATGAACATGTATATGTAATGGTAGTAGGACATCTAAATAAGATGCTTTACAACGACAACATCCAACGTTTACAATGCTAGTTTTACTACAACATAAACTATCATTTACTGCACAAAAAGAACATAAATATATTACAACAGCAAATAGAGACTTGACTTAATACCACACCACCAGAACTACGTATATATTTAATATACATACACTATGACACTTAATGGAGATATATAAATATAGAGTAGATATTGTTATAGACTCCCACGTCAAATAATAATAATAATAATTCGAGGTTCTTATATACCGCTTTATCGCAACCTATTTCTTAGGTCGTCCTAAAGCGGTTCACAAATTATTATCCGTGGTTGTAGGGCCTTTGCAACCAGCCAATATCTTTCTAAACTCCTTGGGAAGCATGCAGCCGGTGCTGCCATTTCGGCGCTCACAGCTAGCATTCAACAATTCCAGCACTGCCCAACCACGTACTCATTTACAGCTGAGTAGAATGGAACAAGCGGAGTAAAGCATCTTGCTCAAACATACAACACAGTGCCGTGACGTGACTCGAACCCGCAACCATTCGGTCACGAACCCGGCGTCCTACTTCTAGAATACCGCGCCTCCAAAAGGGGGTACATATACTCGATACTAGTATTTTTCTTCTTTACTAAAAATACAGGCGAATATAACTAACAAGTATTACCAAAACAAAAGTAGACATCCTATTATTATCATACGTCGAAAATTACAAAAGTTGTTCTCAAGTTTTGTCAAACCTAATGCAGCTATGCTATACTAAAATTAAAAAAAAAACCACATATATATCGCTGATATTATCAGCAGATATTTCCCTTTCTGCCATCATATATATAGTATGCTACACTGAACTCAAATGTTACGTCTGTACACCATTTGATGTACGGCTCCAGTAGCTCAATCAATGTATTACTTTCAACACATATACTTCATAAGATATTTAAAAACGTAAACATTCACTTAACATTGACATCCAAATGATCCTGATGTAGTTATGAATACTTAACATTAGATATACATAAAACACGTCCAAGTGGAATTGCTCCAAATTAAGTCGCTTTTTATTCAATTTTAATTCTACCCACTTGATATTTAACCCACTAACTACATAAATTAACCTGTAATTCAAGCGTTCAAGTTGTTATGCTCCCGACATCATTTATCAAAAACTTAAAGTTACTACAGGAAGCACCTATCATGTAGGAATGAAAAATTCCGCTACATGTTGTGAAGGGATTGGCTGCAGAAACTGGGAGCGTAACACAGAGAAACAGATTGGACCGAGATACTGAATTGTTGATGAATATTAATGTAATCACTCTGATAGTGGTAGCAGGCTTGATATCCAACGCTGTGTCGGACCAGTATCACTTGTACTGTCAATATTTCAGGTTGTAAACTATATGATAAAAATGTATCCATCGTTTTTGAATACGCATTAATGCTTACACAATGTGTATCTATCTCTGTACATAGCTCAATTGACATTATTTTACTTGACTTTATGTACAGAGAACATGTACTTTGCAGAGATTGGGATTATAAACCTATCAAATGGTACGTTATTTAAATCTAATAAACGCTGATCAAATGGATAATTTCAAATTACGCTTAAATGTAATGTATACGTCTCTACAAAAAGTTGACATGTGTGCGGTTAAGTATGATAGATGCAAAACTGTATATGACATAAAACATCATCAAGGTGTTAAATTAAATCAGAAATGATACTTAATTGAAATTAGTAAGAGCCAAAAGCTCTGTGTAAGAGAAGCAAGATGACCTTGTACTTATGTCTAGTGCGTTCCTTATGATGCACAGTAGATGCCGTAGGTTAGCCCACCTCCCCCTAACCGCAGGCAGCTACCATCGTTTATGATATACTTTCCTCGGGAGATTTTCCAGAGAAATGTTCTATTTTCATGATGATTCTTTGGTGAAATAAAATAATTAGTGAAATGTACAAGAAGGGTAAGTGATGTTGGGAGAGGTAAAGCGTGATCTTCAAAGGTACTTGTCTTCTGTAAATTAGGCTAACAAGCTTACGTACAATGTCTACGATCTGTGTGAAGCGACACCAAAAAGGGCACCTGCTATATCTGTATGGGGAAAAGGGTATCTCGTATACTCGATGTTCTTCCCTAAATCTGATGTCATAGTCATAATGGCAATGATTCGTTAATTC
The DNA here is from genome assembly GCA_032359455.1 of Chlamys rubida. NCBI lineage: Eukaryota > Metazoa > Mollusca > Bivalvia > Pectinida > Pectinidae > Chlamys > Chlamys rubida. The sequence continues at coordinate 2,332 of JAUMHH010184388.1, read as the reverse complement.
ATAACATAGTAATAAATGTTTTTGTGGTTAATATACTTGAAACATTTTTAATCATGATTACTTCTGTCAAATAGGTAACTCTTTTTTTCTCACTAAAGCGGACGTTTTATTCTTTATTTGAGATGCAGTAAAATGGCAGCATATCTTTAAATGCAAAATTATATTATTTAAAGAAAAAGCTGTCTGGAATTAAAAAGCAACCAGAAATTAAAATGTGTATGTCTATTCCAAATATACATTGATACCATGGAATCCAAACCATAAATTGGCAAGTATCTTTAAAAGCATATTTCACCAACAACGTTAAACCAAATTACCATGTAAACCAAATCATTTGACGTCATCTAAAATAGTTTCTAAGCTTATCCCAACAAACAGTTCCTCTCAGCCTCTCAGTCATTGCATACAATGTATGTCACGTGACCGTCAGGTAAACCACGATCAATAGGTTATAATGTTGAACGATTATATAGTGTTTTTAATGATCATTGAATTATATAGGGAAAACAAAAGTGGCTCCAGGTCATGTACTGGATGGCACAGGTAGTATAGATCGAGGCCCGAGTACCCGACCATCAGGTCAGGTTGACGGCGTGCGGATCGATCAACGACTATCATATATGTGATACAGATGTATTAATAAACAACATTCTGATACGCTTCTTTTCCGAATACATAATCGTACTAGTGTGTGTGAATATTTAATGAAATATTATATATCTAGTTTCCTCAATTCGCAGCAAACCGATTGCCGGTACAAAAACACGGATTCCATAATTCGAATTTAAACTATGAATGGCACCAGAATGTGAAATCAAAACTTACCATACATGTAGACGTTATGTAGGCAGCTTAGGAGATTGGAAACGTATAGACGTACTTATTTAAGTGGTAATCATATTATACATGCATCTTTCACTTTTCATGCAAATTCCAAAATGTTAAATTACGATAAAATCATCGCGTTTCTACGTGTAATATATATGGGCACAGTGATAAATCGTGACGATGTACGGAAACACGTGTTAGATAACATAAGAACATGATCAGTATGTATGATGATAGTCAAAAATATGGACCAAAACGATCAATCTTAATGCAACGTTCATGTCTGTAACCTTTCAAATGACTTTTGTTTATAGAATGGTGTTTCTACGTTCTACGCAAAACCAAACAAAAACCAAACAGAAAACTTAAACCACAACATAGATTGTATTGTTCAATTGTAGCAAGTCGATGTCACAACAGAGCATTGACACAATAACACGGTAACAACTATCTTGTAAAATGCGGTTCTATGTCGAGAAAATCTACAAATATGTACACATCTCAGATGATAGCGACATCGTTTAACGTAAGTCGCAAGTTGAAGGCAGAAATATGCCAACATACAATGAAGTCTTTCTACGGACGTGTTTAATTAACCGACAAAACAATACAGCCATAGTGTTAGGTTGCACGTGCAGTCAACCATGCACAAACGATTGGTACGGATCATTTGCCTCACCAGGTCAACAGATATAGGTCAGGCTGTCGTTCCACATCCTGACAGAGGATTTCTACCTCAGCAGGCTAATAACATAACAATAGATTACATCTCAACAGTGCACTTATCCCATACCCCAACTTGTTTAAGCGACGTCCGGGCGCACCGTTTCCCGAGATGATGCGCAGGGTACCTGGTACCAGGACATCACGTGGTGCATGTCCTCGCAATGATACTGTATTGGCCCATTAGCGGTCTGTCAAAGGTATTATAACCGTGCCACACTTAATCGCATGTCTCTTAATTGGTATGTAATCGCTAACAACACGGTTACAAGGATGGTACGCCTCATTACCATATCGAGATCAGGTAGAGTGTTGTGTCTAACTCAATGTACAACACTGCATTAACAGATAAATAGTCGTGTACAAAATTAGGCTAATTTTAACGATGAATTCGACTGGAGATACACGGACAGAGAAAAAGTAAACCACAGTTACAAGCACAGCACGGAGTTATCCATACGCTACTAGTGATAGGATAGGTGCCAGCGATAGGGAAGGATATACCTTAGAAATAAAAAAATCAGTTATTTTACTTTTTAAATAACAAAATCAATTAAATATTGCTGCAAACATATGTGTGAAGGACGAAAACATAATTTTGAACAAAGGAAACAAGTGTGTAAACGGAAATAAGTTTGTAAGCGGGAATAGGTTCGTGAACTACAGTGAGCTTGTGGGGAATAGGTCTGTGAACTACAGTGAGCGTGTGGGGAATATGTCTGTGAACTACAGTGAGCTTGTGGGGAATAGGTCTGTGAACTACAGTGAGCTTGTGGGGAAT
>JAUMHH010184377.1:0-14700 GCA_032359455.1 Chlamys rubida | reverse complement strand
GCAGGTGGGGTGCCCGTTTTGACCTTGGCCCCCCCCCCCCCCCCGTTATTAATATTTTTTTTGTAAAGCGTATTTTAAATAAAAGTAATCACAAATTTCAACAATAGACAGCGAGGAAGTTTGGTTGTTACATCTTTCTCTTATCGAGTATATTTTTGTTGAAAGTTTGTATCGTGTTATCTATACAACATTGCCTTCCATTTTGGCATTCTACGGTATGTTTACAAAAGAGATGGGTCACGAAAGGTAAAACATTGTTGTAATGGTTTATACAAGTAACTCTAGAGGTCTTCCGAAATAAAGCATAGTATCATCAAACGTGTGATTTGAATAACAGGAAGAAGACAAAGCAGATAAGTGTTTGTGTAAAAATAAACGAGTTGTAGTATTACTGTATACAGAAAAAGGAAAGTAAGAGTCATAAAATACCCAACTGCCATTCACCTCGACGATATATTTCTTTCGCTCGGTTTTACATTATTGGCTACCAAATTGATCGTTCATAATATATATGCTACTAATGAAATAAAGCACAACTTTTACTACATGTAACACATGTACCAACGATCGTGTTTTCATATACTTTTACTCTCAGGGAATAAAAAAAAACAAAAAAAACATATCAATAAATAAGACCATTTATGTTACACCATCCTTTAACAAGATATGTAATTAATTATTTCAAACTTAATAATTCCATTAACACTACGGCTAAGGCTACGCTTTGGATCGAAATTTATGTTAACAATAACCCAAAAGAATCGTTTTTAAGTCCATTTTTGTCAATGTGATGTTTGGCAATCCCCATCCTATATCACCATGAGTAGCTTAAAATCAATCGCGCAAGTCACTAATTGGTTGTATTGGTATATGTAAATATATGGATTCGCCGAATTTGTTTAAGTAACCTATCGTTATGAACGCAAAGGTTTTTATTTTGCATATTCAACCAAAGCCGCTATACATGAACAATACCAATAACTTTCGCGTGCGTGAATTGTTGAGCAATACAAAATAACTACAGGAAACAATGAATCTATCAAATGAAACACTGAAAACTGTTCAACATAGGTGATGATCTATAAGTATAAACTGTGAAATCATCAAAAGGTCAACCTCGAGACGTGTACGTAGTGTTTTTATTGCATCTTGCATAACGGGTGTAGAGTGAAGCACTAAGTATTAGTATAAACGGTGAAATCTACGAAAGGTTCGACCCCGGGACATGTACGTATTGTGTGTGTTATATCTTACATAACGGGTTCAGTGTGACGCGTGTTTTACATAACAAGTGTAGTATGCAACGTGTGTTACATAAGACATGTAGGGTGCACGTGTGTAGCGTGTTTTACATAAGACGTGTAGTGTGTGTAGCGTGTTTTACATACGACGTGTAGTGTGTATAGCGTGTTTTACATCAGACGTGTAGTGTGTGTAGCGTGTTTTACATAAGACGTGTAGTGTATGTAGCGTGTTTTACATAAGTCGTGTAGTGTATGTAGCGTGTATTACATAAGACGTGTAGTGTATGTAGCGTGTTTTACATAAGACGTGTAGTGTGTGTAGTGTGTTTTACATCAGACGTGTATTGTGTGTAGCGTGTTTTACATAAGACGTGTAGTGTGTGTAGCGTGTTTTACATAAGACGTGTAGGGTGTGTAGTGTGTTTTACATAAGACGTGTAGTGGGTGTAGCGTGTTTTACATAAGACGTGCAGTGTGTGTAGCGTGTTTTACATCAGACGTGTATTGTGTGTAGCGTGTTTTACATCAGACGTGTAGTGTGTGTAGCGTGTTTTACATCAGACGTGTAGTGTGTGAAGCGTGTTTTACATCAGACGTGTAGTGTGTGTAGCGTGTTTTACATTAGACGTGTAGTGTGTGAAGCGTGTTTTACATCAGACGTGTAGGGTGTGTAGTGTTTTTAACAAAATACTTAATATTATCAATATTATGAAGATAACAATGAAGCCTTAACAAGTAATTAACCTGAATAAGTTTCAGCTGCCAGAAAGGTATTTCTTCAATTTGTCTTGATTTGCTTAGATTTTTTCATATACATAGCTGTACAATTAAACATATGATTAGTATAAGTGATACGTCCATTAACAACTACCCCGAGATGAGCAATGTCAGTACAATTGTTTAAGACGCTGTTTATTAAAAAATGAAATAAAAAAAACAGTTGTCTAACGCAAGTGGCTCCTACTGCGGGAGTCGAACCTAAGTGTATACAGCTATAACATAAGAGTATAAGCGCTGTGTCTGTCAGTCCTAGCAGGAAGTAATGGTTCCGGGTTTACCGTGCATATATATTGTGTATTGTTTGTTATAATTAGTCTATCTACAATGACTACAGAAGTCGTATCTGTGTAGCATTCACGTGCATGTATCACTATAGGGGCTCTTGTAAGCTAGCATCAATGGCAGACACCCATTGGTATATTTTATTAATGAAGGTAACGTTCTCTTATTGTCTCAGTTTGCAGACATGTAAGTTGATTACGAAAGAAAAACATTATATCAGCCATGCTATGGAAAATGCATTTGTAACAAAATGCATTTGCTTTACACATAAAGGGGCACATTTCCTCTTTATATTGACGTATAGCAATCGCGATTCCAGAGGTTCACGAAATAACCAAATGGCCATGGGGGAGCTCTGACGTTTAACCTTTCAAACGGCTTTTGAAATATATAAAAATCCGACTAAATTACACTTTCGTGAAATTTTCAAGAAGCATTTTTTTCAGTCAAACAATTTAACAACAATAAAATTGTGCTTATGATCCTTTCATAAAAATGCTCAGTAATACTGATCAAGCTCATGTACATCTACACTCAGATCATATGTGCATCCATGCTTTTTAACCCATGTACCAAATATAGCCTTATTAGTTGTTTGTTTTCCTTAAATAGTAATTCACATTTTTCCTGAAATACATTTGAAATAGGTCCCTTTTATCCGCGGTTTAATTTGTCGGCTATGACCAGTCACATTCAGATAGCTTACTTATGACCAGCGCGCATTGACATCACGAATAGGTTCACGCCGAAAAGTCTATGAATGAGCAGATGACTTAATCTTTATTCCTGTAATTGTCAGCATGACTCTTGCAATTGCACCGCATACTCAATAGTGAACTAGTAGTTTGTGAATTCAATGTCTTTTTAGACTTTTTTTTTACATGTAGTTGATTCGACAAATCACAAATACAGTTACGACTCAACAAAAAGCGGCCTATTTGTGACGTATTACACATTATTTTATTGTATCAAGTACCCTTTTTTTTAATGACGCATATCTTCTATATATATATATATATGCGTATAAGCTATACAAATGTTTTCCGTTTAAGATATCACCTGCCCTTTTAGGATAAGCGCTTTATGACGTCCAAGACGACCGAAGCTGTGACAATCAAGCCCACCCTGGACGTACAATTAGACAACCTGCTGATGTGACAGGTGCACGTTACAATTTGTCTCCGTGGTTGGTTTAAGCAACGTGCAGCCCCATAGGCTCAAGAGACCACACAGAAAGTACAAAAATTGCGTATTTCTCAAAAGTGAGAAACTTACCGTTTTCATTCAAATATGATGAATAAACTGTTAAATATAGGCTAACTTCAAGTTTGAATAACACCAAAATAGTAATAAACAATGAGTCTTAAGCAGAAAATACTTTCCCGATTATTCTTTATTATGTCTTTCTCTTCACATACGCAGAAGCAAAATTAAACATTGACGAGTACAGTACTTTTATTAAGGACTTCAACGAGATAACCAATGTCGATTTAGTTTGTACAGTAGTCCTATCAGGATGTTATTTAACCATTTTGTCTCAATAACCGGAAAATGCTGCTTTGCATATATAGATAGTGTATTGTTTAATTAAAACTACACACTATGCATTCAATAGTCTGTGTCGTGTGACAGATGTCGCTAGGGAATGGTGCACAGTGTACCTAATCAATGACAGACATCAAAGTATAATCGATTAGGTACACTTTATGAATGAAAGTAACATCGTTGTTTCAGTTTGCAGAGATGGAGGTTATTATGAGTGAAATATTTTGCACAGGGGCATGTTTCACAAATTACAATGTAATGGTTACTTATGTAATGTATTCTATAGTTGGTCACAATCCTACTTTACATCTATGTTGATGTAGACTAGTCGAGTTTCATAGGTACATGTAGTGACCAAATGGCCGTGGCTTTTAAGGTTATATATCGAAAAAGATCAGATTTTATCACATCATATAGGCCTACTGTGTTATCCAGTGAATATACCCAGGTCATATTGGTTTGCGTATTAACCCATGTAATATGACCTATCAACCCTGTGATTGGTTGTAAGTTTCAATTGTTTCAATTGGGACGTCACGCTTAGGACAAATACATGACGTCACAGACTTACGCATTGGAGGAGGTACAGCTACCCAACATAGACGCTGTGGCAGTTTGCTAATGTGAAATAACTTCCTTAAATAGGCAATCTGCTTTGGTCCTTCAGACGGATCTGATTCAGACATGGTCCCGTATTTGGACAAAAATATAAATTTTCACCCGTTTATATCATTCTCAGCATAATACCAACATATTCCGCTTAAAAACCCCAACAGAGTGTCGCTTCTTGAAGTTCCTTGTTTGATGATGAGGTAGATTTAAAGTAAAACTCTTTTTGTTTGTTAGAGAAATAAAGTTACATGTTAATAACTAATTAACATTATGTACTGATTTAAAATTGTTAACTGCAAAGTCTGCAGTCAATGTAGGTAGCCTAATTATAGAAAACAATACACAATATACATAGAAGGTAAGCACTTTTCATTTACAAGGTAGACTTACTTCCTGCTAGGACTGAGAGACACGGTCCGGAGTATGAGTCACTTGCATCAGCACTTTTCGAAAGATGTATTTAACATGAAATCGGCGTAAATAAGCTTAAGTACCATAGATTAATAAATGAATAAACTTCTTACTCTTCATCCGCTTATACAATTCTCAGCATGACGTTCGCTTGTTCAGCCTTGTTATACCACTTTGCTCCACCCACGCAAAAGTTAACTGTATGTTATTGATTTTAACTATAATTATTATAAAGAGCCGTTCGAGATGTTTATGTATTTATCGATATGAACGTTATATAAAATGGAAAGTGGAATTGAAAACGGTATGAAAGGAAAACGATACAAAAATAAACGAAATCACAAGAAAACTGATGCAACGTTGATTGATTGTACCTGCATAATCAAATCATTCACAATAAAATAATTCTCCTGTGGAGCTGTATAGCAGCAAAAGGCCTCGAGAATCGGTCTTCTTTTGATTTTTCAATTAATATATATATTGTTCAATTGATATTGTACTGTAATTCATGAAGCCACAATGATAAGACAAAACAACGACATAATTACGACTCAATCAAAATCAAAAATATTAGCTGCGAGATTTTTCTGAAGACAAACATATGTATACGTTCGTTTCAGTGATGGTTGCATATAACATATACGTCCGCATATAATTCTTGCTGATTACTATAGCCCTGTTTTCCGTTTTACTGAGCAGGACATAGATAAGCATCATCTGCTGTTTCGGGATAAGCGCTATATGACGTCCAAGATGCCTCAAGCTGTGAAAATAGATCCTACCCCATGTACTATTACCATTTTATATAAGGTTTCCTGTTGACGTGACAGGTTTGGTATAGTTTGGTTTTAATATGTTTAGCGTCCTATTGACAGCTAATGTCATAACAGAACGTGAATCCATGTGTGTGATGTATGCGTGCTTGTGTATATATGTGTTGGAGGCGTGGTATGTTGGTGTGTTTGACTGATTGCGATAGCGCGGATTTCATGCCGACTTTAAGTGCAACATCAATGAAGTTTCATGCCGAAGGCACCCAGCACAGTATCCCACTCGGTCATATTATACTGACAAGGACAAGTAAACTAGTTGTTGCGATTATCCTAATGTTGAACTTTAGGCAGGGAATAACAACAACCATTTTAAAGGCATTGGTATGTCCCGGTCTGGGGACAGAACCCATTGCTACCCCAATTTGGCGAGCACTCTACAATAAGGTCAAAAATGAGGTATGTGCCGAAAAAGGCACTAGGAAACAGAAAGGTTTTCAAAAAAAAGGAGAGGAAATATAAAGATCCCAAATGTTGCGATTGGGGCAGCAGATCAATTGTAGTATGTTAAATGTCCCCCTATCAGAACGCGCACGGTACCAGTTATCCTCTGGTGATCGACATGCTTAAACATGGGATTAAAACTACGTTAAAATGACACAACATGATGTACTGCCAACATTTTCTACGTATGTGTAACAGTTGTATATCAGAATGTGATTATTAATCTGTTTAAATACAACGGGTATCTTTCAAGTTTTTAAGAACACCAAACAATAATTGTAGGCACTGAGGTATTCCCGGGGGATGGATGTCTCCAAATTTGCGTTATCTAAAAAAATGTTTTTCAAAGATAACGATTAAATCAAGCACGAAAAGTATGTCAAGGACTATCCCGAAATAATCAGTATCAAAACAATTGTTTGGGACTCTGTCTCAAAAACACTTCAGTTGTCTAACACAACAAGTGTTCCGGCCCTGAGGGTCGAATCTTAAGTCAACATTGCATAAAAAATACAAACACTGCCAGTTCTTGTAAACCTCTCTTACCAATGACCGTGTTTAAAACAGAAACTGCTTACTCGTACATTGTATATGTACTAATTCTCGCAGGTCTACATTGTACCAGCATATAATGCTATCATATTTGTCTCCTGAACCACGTGTTCTTACCTTGCCTTACTGTATTCAGTATTGTTTGTTCCTAATTAAACTATCTTCACTACTATAAAAACACAACAGCCTGTTTCTGTGTAGCAGATGTCATTACGGATTGTTGTACTAACATCAACGGCAAGCACTAAAACTGAATCGATTAGGTATATTTTATGAATGAAGGTAACGGTTCAATTCGCAGACATGTAGGTTATTACTAAAGACTTATTTACGAATATTGTTTTATGAATTACTTTTGTAGTCATTACACGTGCACTTGTGTATTTTTGTTCTATGTTGACGTAGACTTGTGATGCCACAGTACATCTGCAGACTAAATGAAAAGAGTGCAGATTATATAAGTTTAACCAACCAGAAAGGGTAACACATCAAATGCTGCTGATGCTGAGCGACCACGATGATCAGCGATAACTCACCGTAAATAACTATACCTACCGTTTGGATATAACAACTCAACCAAAAGCGGCTTGTTTGTGATAATATTATTACTGTATCCAATACCCCTATGAAAACATAAGCTGCGGTTTCGTTACAGGACGAAATATATTCTTATGTTCGTTTACTGTTTGTTGCATTGAAGTTTTTATTCTACACTGTATGTATTCTCTAGCGTATCAAACATATGAACATGTTTGCCGTTTTATTGAGCAAGAAACCGTCAGACATCACATTTCCGTTCGTGATAAGCGCTTTATAAGTCCGAGATGACTGAACGTGTGACAATCAAGACCACCCTGGACGTACATTATCACGTAATAAAGGATATCTTGCTGATATGACAGGTGCATTGTTTTCTGTTATTCTTTGGTGGATTAGCAACATGGAACCCCCATGGGCTTAAAATACCACATAGAAAGTACACACCATATCGTATTACTAGGATTAATTCCGTAGATGTAAATGTCAATGAAAGACGGTGACATAGAATTGTATTATTTCGCTGTTTCTCTTCCCGCCCGGAAAGATGAGATTTACTCGCTTTAAATTTTGCTGTTTGGTCTGTTCGCCATGAAAAGAAGAAAATTAATCATTTTAATTTAAATCTTGTTCTTTCGTCTTTTCGCTCCGAAAAAAACACAAATCATCCATGAAAATATGTGTTCATTATTCTGTCGTCCTAATTTGAAATGCCGGATATCACTGACCCTACCTGGAACATGGCTGTTCTATTCTTAAAACAAATATATTTATTGGAAATAAATGCTGAATTTTATCGAATATATGTTCTTTAAAATTGAAACATTCCAACTTTTCGTTAATCTAAGTATATCACTGCATTCAGTTGGCACTCAAAGTCGAGTTTAATGCAAACTTGAAAAAATCAGGATGCCAAATCGTGCTTCATTGAAATTGGTTCTGTTAACGTTGCATTCGTTGTGCATAGAATGCCAACAGAAAGCAGGCGGTTCAATGCTTATATAACCAAAAATGCACTTGAATAAATTCCATTTAAAAAGAGTAATTATTCATACCGGAAGTAGATAGTCCATATTTCAATCTACCATAAAAGTAGCCTAACCTTTTGATGACGAGACCTTGACCTTGACCTTACACGCTTTCGAGTTTATAGTTGTATAAGGCTAAACCGGCATTATAGCCACACCTCAGGATCCTGTTACTCTCACGAGATGTTTATCATGTGGGCCCTTACCGTTTGAGCTCTTGAAGATAATGTTACCTGTATAATATTCTACGTAGGGTGCGAAACTAAAACAAGCGTCATAACATCATTCTGTTGCCATGGCAACCCTACTGTTTATTGGGAGTCTGTTCCTTGGCTTGTAGTTTCGCTTGATCGATTGTTTGTGTGTGGTTTGTCTGTAGCTTCTCTGACATCTGTTGACAGATCGATAAAGGACTGCTTCATTGACGGCTTGGAACGTAGCCACATATACTGCTTACATTATTATCAACATTTGTTTGCACATTAAGTATACCATATTAATTTAAGTATCACTGTAAGGCGCATATCTACTGATTATCCATTTGGTTCCCGATACTACGAAAACACTGAATTAGACCATTTATCGACCTTTTATGCGGTACCACAACGAGTTATGACATTTGAGGACATGAGTTTAAATCTGGCACAAATATGACTTAATCATTTAAATTCTTTTGGAAATAGGGATTGCTATTCTCATGCGACGTAATAAAAGATTAACTACAATACGTGAATTCCTTAGGTGTTTTAGGTTAAGATTTACATTGCATGCTTTTTGTTTTCTTCCATAACAGCCGGATCTCCTAGAAGTTAAAATAGCAAAACAATTTACCATATCTATTCGGTTTCCAACAAATATGTGTAGATAACAAAACAACAGTATACAATGTTTTGCCTTTACGTGTTAACAGTACTAAACCACATCACGCTATCATACATGTAAACTGATTATTATCTACATACATATCCTAATGTGCAGTCGTTCTTTTGTGTACATGTAGATCATTTCCTTCCTGTAATGTTCCTAACCTTTTCAACAACACATTTATATATTTTTATACTGAGTCCCAGCTTTCCGCCTCTCAGTGCTGTGCGTTCATTCTCCGCGACTTTTTTCCTGTATTAGGATGAGTCATCCTGATTTTCTGGTAATGCAAAAGCCGTGTCGTTAGCTTTGTCATGGCTGTGTTTGTCCGCCTGCCTACCAACAACACTGAACAGGTGTTAGCTACTATTCTTCATGAACTGTTCAATACAGTATATGTAGTTCGGATACATACAGGTACTAACATCCCTGTGTAGCCTAAAGCTATTTTCTGTACATTGTTTCTGTCTTTTATACTGTCTGAAACTCTAGTGCTGTCCTGTATCATTTTGTAACAGGATACTGCCTTCTGACCATCTTACACATAACGGAGAGGCGTTGCGGTGGCCGAGTGGTTAAGGCGTCTGACCGTCTACGATTACTAGCCCAACACCACTGGGTCGCAGGTTTGAGGCCTATCAATAACCTATTGAATGGGCCCTTGCAGGTGGAGCTGCAGTGGCAGAGTGGCTAAGGCTTGACATTCTGCTACCACTAGCCCTCCACCACTGGGTCGCGGGTTCAAGGCAGACAGTGGGGCAGTCGCCAGGTACTGGCCGAAGGTCCTTAATTGACCACAGTTGTTAATTGGACTTTAAACACCACCAAAACATATATCTTCTTACTTAAAATGGTACTGGTTCTACACTTGGCACTCCATCACTGTTCTTTATACCGTCCAATTTAAATTGTAAATGTCAATACACCGTCCTACACCTGAGTACCGTTCCTTGTACCGTCCTACCGTTGGATATTGTCCCCCATACCGTTCTTCACGCGCTATGCTCATATACCGTCCGACACACGAATACTATTCCGTTTACCGTCACACACAAGGGTGATGTTCCTAATCGTCCTATACTAGGATATTTGTCCTACATCATCCAACAGGTGGGTACGCTCACCATCTCGTCCTTCACCTTGGTACTTCCTCTATACCGTCCTGAAACTACACTGTAGGTACTATCCCCTCACCGTCCTAAAACTGGGTTCTGTCCCCTTTAACGTCCTAAAACTGGGTACTGTCCATGTATGATAAACATACACATCATAGTTTTTTATAAATAAGAAAATTTCACATATACTGAGTAACAAATCCTAGGGGGCCAGATGTCTCAAATGTGTTGCTGTCTCATCTAGCTTCCATGAAAAGCGAAAAAGTGTTCCATTGTCCACTCTGGATGGATACGGATGACGACTTTTGCAATAAGAAAATAATGAAATGAATCATAGAAGGCAAAATTATTAGGTTCAGAACTGAAGGAAGTGTGTCTTTCCACGAATTGTTCATTTAAACACGAAAGTCAATCAGTTGCCCTCAGCTACATCCCTAGGACAACGCTTTGGCTGAAATAAGGCATTGCTTTGAAATAAAACAAGCAGCATATGATTAACATGGCATTTCTAGACGTTCACGAACTCCTTCCATATTACATTTTGATCAATGATTCACATCATACAGTAAAGGTCCCAGGTAACACGTCTACAAAGTGTACGTGTAAGTAGTGTAACATTCTACATCGGATTCTATATAGAGGTCGTGGCGCTATACCATGACACAGACGTAAGCAAGTGTGAAAAAACACAGATAATGTCTGCATGTCTGTGATTTTATGTTCAAGCCATCTCGCATATGTACGCATTCAATTGATAAAACCCAGAAATCAATATCAAATCTAATGTACCAAAACTGTGCTTCCTATTGTTGCTGCAGACTGGCGATGTGCCACCAAATACATTTCAAAATTGTCTTTCTCTTATTCAAAAAGCTGGCACTTGACAACAGTCTAAAAGCACAAGCAAAATATTAGCCAATTTGATCGAACTCGCTCCATCCCGAGGTCTAATGGATAGTATTGTCTTACAATAGGTATGTGGGCGTAGAATATGGCACTAGTTTCTACGGTAAAATGAACGAAGTGTTGGGTCGTAGAATGTGGCGTTAATTGGTACGATAGTGTGGACGCTGTTTTGGACAGTAGAATTAAGTATAATGCTTTTACCTGCTCGAAATAAGCGAAAGTAGAGATTGTAGAATATAACGTTGACTTACACGACGTGTTAAAAGACTGGAATTGTGAGCTTCGTTTAGGGTCGTAAAATGTGATACACGACTTGCCGTGTCATAAAATGTGACACACTACTAACCAGGTCATAAAATGTGATACACTACTTGCCAGGTCATAAAATGTGATACATAACTTGCCAGGTCATAAAATGTGATACCCGACTTGACAGGTCATAAAATGTAATACCCGACTTGACAGGTCAAAAAATGTGATACCCGACTTGCCGTGTCATAAAATGTGATACCCGACTTGCCGGGTCATAAAATAAGTTTCAGTCATTAAACGCTTGACGTGAAACTTACACGACTTGTTGAGTCGTAAAATGAGATACACGACTTGCATGGTTGTAAAACCTAGAGGGTCGGTAAATGTGATAAGTACACGACTAGTAGATATGATGTACACGACTTGTACGCGTACTGTGAAATACATTGTACATTTCATTCCTCAAACTTTATTACGTGTAGAAGCCATAAACATTCCTCATTTTCATAGTACAGTCCGAACTTCCAGAAAACTTATAATCAATACAGACATATCTGTACACTTGTGGTGCCGTGTGTATAAAATACTGCTTCACGTGTAATAACAAGAATATCGTGAGAGAAACAAATATATTATATCTCCTAGCACCACAAATAGTAGACGTTTGAGGAAACAATGTTCAGTTGATAGCCCTTTACCAGGTCTTGTAAATGATAACTTATCTGAGGATGCTTTTTTTGCTCCTATTTTCAAAATATTTCCCTTGCGTTCATATACTCTCCTTCACAAATTCCTTTAAAACAGATATACAAAATTCACTTATATAATTTGAGCATATATCCTATGGTTGTTAATGCATGGCTCTTTACTTTCTATTCCGCATCCCTCGTGAATTACATTTTCTGGCGATTATTCAGTGAACATGGCATGTATTATACCAATTCATTGACGCGTCATTCTTTTCGGGGGAAATCAAATAACATCACATTTGAAAATGTCCAACATGTTATTTGAACAATAGTATAGTCTCCCTGAATTTCAATCCCATGATAAGTCATATTTAAAGACTTCTCTTAGACATTGAAATTCAGATTCGTTATTGAGACATATTGATCTTTAAACTTTAAAATTTAAATATTTAAATGATACATACATGTATAAAGCGATGTTAACGCTGCCAGCAATAAAGTATAAAGACTGTTATTTACATAAAAGTAGTTCACCGCCATTGTTATATAACCTATCATTATCTTTAGCGACTCATCTAATTGAGAAATCATGAAACAATCATGGCGTGCCGTTAAATTCAAATTTATCACAGAAATTCCCGAATGCTGTTCGATTGACCTTCGTCGCCTTGCGGAACTGGTAACCATAGAAACCCGTAATCACTTTTGGGAAAAAAGGATTGCTTACTGTGTACCATGAACCAAAAGAAACCAGTAAAACAGATGAAATACATTAATGTTGATGTTTTTAATGTACATATATAGACATCTTTTTGACATTGCTGATGGTATGCAATAGAGCTAAGATCAAACGTTGATCTCCAAGATACTCTATCGCATATACGTATCATCTACGAGATAAGTTTAAAAAGACAGGAAGAACACAAAACATCATACCGAAATATGTTCAAAACGAGATTGACTGTTTTTTACTCCCGAAAACGAGGGCGGTTGGCCGTAAGAGAATTTTTTCTGATTAAAAAAAATAGAGAATACATTACTGTAATACACATGCATATAAATGGATAGACGTTGCTGTAACGTTGTCTTTTCTGTGTTAACAGATCACCAATAGACGTAATGGATGACCCAAGTATCTTTGACCTCCACTATGTACTTAGTAGCTGTGCTACCATGTCCCCTGACGAGGAGGAGGAGCTGCGCGCGGCACGCCCCACCCTAAACCTCCTCAACGTCAAGTACGAGGTATCGGAAAAGGTCGGGCCGTGGTGGAAGGGCGCCTGCTTCCGGAGTTCAAAATCTAAAACCGTTCTTCGAGATTTCACTGCCCAATTTCGAGGAGGAGAGATAGTCGCCATTCTTGGCAGTTCAGGTGTGGTTTATTTGTTAGCAGGTCCTGTCAAAGTCTTAAGCGTTGTATATCACTCATATCACTCCATAATAAAAAAATAAATAATGTAAGGGATTATGGTTTTCTTTAGACCTTTTTACTTTGATATCATTTGGGTACTTGTAATCAATCAGCATTAATGCTCCTGATCAGTCTTTGACAGTGCTATATCAGGCATGAGAAGTCTTTGACAGTGCTATATCAGGCATGAGAAGTCTTTGACAGTGCTATATCAGGCATGATAAGTCTTTGACAGTGCTATATCAGGCATGAGAAGCTTAACGAAATCTACCTTTTTTCATATATATATGCTTGACTTATTATAGGGTCGGGAAAGACATCATTGCTGGACGTGATCGCATGCCGAACAGGCGGGAAGGTGTCCGGCAAGGTTTACTACAACAATTACGAGTGTACAAAGGAGGTCATCAAACAATATGGAGCTTACGTCATGCAGGCCGACCGTCTGTTCGCCAACCTTACAGTGAGGGAGACGCTACAGTACGCAGCTTTTCTCCGATTGCCGGGACGTACAACCTCACAAGAGATAGAATCTAAGGTAGGCTGGGTTAGATCATGTAAACCTATTGAGACAGTTAAATCCACGTGAAAGAGAACAAGGCAGCAAACTCGATTAAACATTAATATTACCTTCCGTGTTAACAAGGCTAAACAATGTACTTATGTAACGGAAGCTGACTTGGTCGATTGTCGACGACCAGGTAGCTGAATTGGTAGAGCGTCCGTCTAAAGTTAGGAGGGTCCAGGGTTCGAATCTCGGTCTGGCCATTGCATTTCTCTCTCACCTTTTACAAAGGTTGCTAGCTTGCCGATCCATGTTTCTTCAAGCATTGGACGTACGCTTGGCAAGGAGGTACCAGAACATGGGTTGTAAATAATGTTGCCGGGGGAGACGACTTAAAAAAAGAGGGCGGGGGTAGCGGAACTCGACGGGATCAATCGTCGGCGACCAAGCTACTCAAATGGTAGAACGTCAGTTCGAGCCCCGGTCTGGATTTTGCGTTTCTCTTTCTCCTGTTAAACTAACATTTTTCTTCGTTTGATGCCTATAGAAAACCGCCAGGGTGAGGAATGACTTAATACGCGCAGTAAGGAAGCGCCTGTTTAAAATTTAGAGTGCAACAAGCTTAACAAAGATGGTATATTACTCTGCATCATAAAGCTAATTCGTCCATTAAGGTCTTATCAATAGTATTGA
>JAUMHH010184366.1:0-14700 GCA_032359455.1 Chlamys rubida | reverse complement strand
GTAACCTACATTGTGGATCACTACAACCTCAGTCAAAACATTACAACCCGGTAACCTACATTGTGGATCACTACAACTTCAGTCAAAACATTACAACCCGGTAACCTACATTGTGGATCACTACAACCTCAGTCAAAACATTACAACCCGGTAACCTACATTGTGGATCACTACAACTTCAGTCAAAACATTACAACCCGGTAACCTACATTGTGGATCACTACAACCTCAGTCAAAACATTACAACCCGGTAACCTACATTGTGGATCACTACAACCCAGTAATCAACATTAAATCATCACAACCTCAGTCAATTTTTTTTAACTCAGTAACCAATCTTTATATGATCAAAGCAACATCAGCCAATATTATCACCATATTAAAGCAAAATAACAGTTATCTAATACAAAAATAAATACGAAGTTTAACCATATTTCTTATCAGGTCAGTTTTTTTATTAACAACTACACATGTAAATAAATGATAGTAATAAAGTAACCTGACTTTACAAGGTACAATCGTATTGTTTAATTCAGCTCTAAACCATTGATTGGTGTTCTCCTGTCAATACACAAGTACACTATATTGATGAGTAATATAATTAGCCAAGGTTAACAAAACCACATATACACCTCGTTTTCCTGCTGTATTGACTAGCCATTAATACTTATGGCGATGTCACTCTGTCATGTCTTTTTATGTGGCACACATGTACAATAAACGCTACTTAACCAGGCGCTCGCAAAAATATGTACATTTCTAACGTCTTTATCATCTGCTAGCATTACAACACGAGCTGTCGTATTTACAATCAGGACATATAGAAGTAACAAAACATACACAGAACAAAATAAAGGCAGAATCATTAGTATGTATAATGAATTTACAAGTTATATATACATTAACTATCTTAAGGACTTTTGTTAGAAGATTACTCTTATATAGGTATCGAAGGAAACACACCATGTTTTTAAAAAAAAAAAAACTTCATTATTTGTGTGGGCTGTTTAAATAGTTTAAACAAAATAATACATATTTGGAACATTTGAAATATATTTAATTGTTTGGTTATCTTTTTAGAAATTGATAAAATTATAACTTAAAAGTAGTTTTGGACGATGCAATCCTTTTTCAATACACGTTACAAAGATAAAAAAATCTATATTTATATTTAATATGTAACGTTCTTTGTATTCAAAAGAAATAATATATAATGTTCAGAATGTTAAATAACCTGTCAATGGGATAAGCTACTTTAAATAACTAAAGTCAACAATTACCTCTTCGCGTAAATGGTTCATAATTGGATTAAACATTAACTTTTTAGCATTATTAACATGTTAATAAGTTAATGTGGTCTAATCCTGGCTAAGAAAATGTGTACATAGGCTATTAGCTATTGTACATGTATTAAAGGGAACCGGCTGTGTATTAGGAACAGTTAATAATTTAATCAGCTCTAGATAAATACAGGTTAAATGTCGGCAGTCTATTTGGCTGAGTAATCTGTAACAGTGCAGGAAATAAGGAATTATTTGATGAAGACGCTACTGTCCATTTTCTATATGTTGATTACCAAATGATGTAAAAAAAGTCAATGCTATTATTATAGACCGTTCACGTTGATCTCAGCCTGGTGTTATCGACCTACCGCTAATTTAACAAAAAGCTTTTATGTATAAGTTTCCCTCAAACAAAATCCAAATTTCATCATGAACATTCTTAATGAGTCTGAATCAAGAATCAACGATAAACGGTACCTTTATTGATACCAAACATTTTAACAGAAAAAGTGAAGCATTTGAAAATATGTTGTCTAGCAAGTTAGGTGGAAAGTGTTCTGATGCATAATGCTCAAATTGAAAATTGAAAATATGGTTTCCTGACCAACATTTATTTCAGAACTTTTTTTTGAAGATTTTGTAGACAAAAAATATACAGTACAAGGTCTATAGACAAACTTATAAAGGTCACTTTTACCTAGATGTCTAAGGACATTAATTTTGAACATCTAAAAAAGGAAAATTAACAGTTATAAATTCAAATAGCTTTTAATACAGCTGTCAGCTTTAGTTCCAATCAGATTCCATGCAAGTAACATTTCAGATAATAATAAATCCATTTTACATTTGATTCAACAATTAATATAAAATGGAGACTAAAATTAAACCAAAATATCGCTCAAGAAATCACTGAATAATCCAAAAAGTACCGGTAATATTACTTGCCGACTAATAAGTTGAAGCAAGCATGCTTAGAAGACAAAAGTGGATGGGAAGGATTTGAAATGAAAGTTTTTAGGTGGGTTTTTTTCTGGATACTGATCAAATATTGAATTATTGAGGAATAGCTGAAATTTTATCTCTTTCTATTTGAACATTCACACACTTGTCAACTGGAAAATTGATTGATTTTACTTATTTCTTATTTTTTATATATATACAATTTGTATGACCGAATGTTGGGGTGTACAATACCATAAACCCAAGGCTTCAGCTAGGAGATCTAATACAGGTTTTATTGGTGAAATTTTTCAATATCTGATCCAATGTAATTTTGAAATGATGTTTGTAGACTAGTATTCTAAATATGCATTTTTACACCATGGTGTTCTATTGCAAACATATACTTATTAAAGTATCACATATAGCATTGCTATAAGATTTTTTTTATTATCGCATTATGTTTCATTTTATTACCAGGATATATAACAGATATAATAGAGTTGAATTTGTTAAAAGATTGCTATTGTGAATTGTAAATTTTTAACTCTGTACTTTTTACATAAAAAGAAAGTAAAACAAAAATTGGATAAGGGACATGATTGTTTTCACCGAATCCAAAGAAAGTTGAGTTGTGCTACTTTAAAAACTCTTAATGCATTGTTTAAAAACCAACAAAAAAATAATATTGAATTTAACATTAATGAAAAAGGGTGTCAATGGCCAAGAAGGATCACAATTAAATTGAAATGAGAAAGCAACAGTTTCTTAAATTTTCTGTCAATGCCTATGGAAATTTAACTGTTGTTAAACAAGTGACATCGTATATTTGCTGACTTATTGCTAAGAAAAAAATAACTGCAAGAAAATAAGGAACACTGAGTAAAACGTCAATAATTAATCTTAGAAGAAATCTCTGAAGATTTAAACTTGCCATCACTCTATGAAGTAAACAAAAGATGTTACCTGTGGTTGGGACTCAGTCGAGTTTACAGCAGTAGGGGTATTGGCAGCTACCCATGCTTCAGCAAAAGTTTCCATTGCTGCATGAAAATCCATCTTGTCTGAGAAAGTTGACTGGATGTTACTCCAAGTCGGCATACACTATATTGCAGCTGAAGTGCAATATGGTTAGTCAAGGAGGCGATAGATTAGCACGGGGAAACATGGGTGTCTGCAAAGTTTTGATTAATCAAAATCGGCTGCTTATACCGGCGACCTGAAGTTGTATCGCGGTGTAGAGACGTTGAAAAGACTCGATTGTTCGTCAGACCGCGACACTGCTTGTCGACCATAGCTTTAAACACCAAGTCCCTACCCTGCCCAGATAAAGAAACGACAGATCCCTAAGAGGATTAGTGAACCGCACTGCAAATGTAAATATATACACATGCGCGGAACTATATTGCAAGGTGCGCGCTCTGATAAATCAGATAACTAAAATGACATGCGCAAATTATTTGCGTGGTGATTTCATTATCTAAATTTAACCAAATTGCAAAATATTTAGACCCAAATGAGTATTCTGTTAGTTTGTTATTGTGTTTTATTGCGTATGAATATAGCCTTTTCACTAAGCCGGAAAAGAAATACACACAGATTATCAAATTGCAATCTTAGTCGATGCAATGTTTCAATGGGTAGAGGATAGTGCAACGTGTGTATTCCAGTTTAAAAGCGTCAATATGATACAGTAAAATAGTAAAAAATATTTTAGTGGAAAAATGTAATTGTCGTTTATTTTATGATATTTGGCACATAAATGATTTTTAATTATTAATTGTAATCAATACGCTTCAAATGTGTTTAAAAGTACGACTAATTTAGATAACCACGATGTAACGTGAACGTACATCAAACAAACATGGCGGCCATAGTCTTGGTTGTTGCGTTGGCATTCGTGTCTTTTACGGATGCTACCAACTATAAGGAAGGAGAAAAGGTATATATTTCAGCATGCATGCAAAGTTTTTATATGAGTTCTAAGTTCTGCTCAATGGACTGTACATTTTGTACTGTAGTATGTTTGTAGTGAACATTTTTCGCCTATGCCTTGCGAAATGGGTCTGCATATTGTCATTTTGACAGGTCAAGAATATAACCGATGTCTTCAGTTACCGTCTTCTTCGTCAGAAATCAGTCAAAAAATGTCTTGATTTTCTATTTGTTAGTTTAAAGCTCACATTTCTGATATATAAGTGAATGTTAAATTATCGATAATTTATTTGAAACGATGCAGATTTCATTTGCTGACACGTTTCGGCTTCTGGTGTAAGGAACTAGTTTATTCAGTACAGTTTCTGAAGTTATATTTAACTTGTCATGCATGTGCTCACTGCACAGCAATGTATATCATTCGCAGACTAAATGATAACCTTTTAATTTGCTATATATACTATTTTATTTATTCAACATATCAAATTATCTTGTACAGGTACTGGAGCACCGGCAAATCCGCTTGTATAAATAGACTTGGCTATTTAGTCAAATAGACTAATATTAAAAGTATGTAGGGCGAATGTAAACAAACACGCCAGTACCAGTCGTAATTATCCTGTGCACATCAATTTAAGTGTTGACCACACACATGTGAGGCAGTGAAATGAAAGATTTCCATCTAAAAACTCAATTTTCATTCAATTGTTTGAATTCCATTGTTGTGTTTTTTCCCTGTCAACATGCATCACTTATTAATAACAAACTATAGCGTGTCTTTTCAACATGACGTCTACTTCAATGTTACCGAGGATACGCATCTCTATGATGCAGATGGAAGAGACCAGTAACATATTGCATTGAAAGATGTTCATGTGTCGGGAGGGAGTGAAATATTTCGTGTTTTGGTACAGAAATCACTAATATTCCTGACTGACCATCAGATGGAGAAGATAAAAGGATGCAAGTACCAAGAATTGCAACGGTGACAGTCAACAAAGTCACCGGAAATTGAGATTTAGATAAAAATCTTTCATTTCACCGACTCGCCTGTTTGGTGATCAACACTTCAACCGAGGTGCACTAGATAATTACGACCAGTACTGGCGTGTTTGTTTACATTCGCCCTATATACGTATAGTCATACTTGACAATATAGCCAAATCTAGTTACATAGTCAGATTTGTCGGTGCTCCAGTACCTGTTGTAAGGAATCTTAACGTTTTCAAGAAAATTGTCTGTCATCATTAATTTTCAATAATATGCAGATGTAGATGTAGTCTTGAGTTATGTGGTACAAAGCATTCAGGATATCTAGCGCATGTAAACACTCGGACTCCTAGTTAAAAAATCCAATAATACCTACTAGAATATTTTTTTATTTTGCGTTAACACATTTATAGTGGTCTTTTGAATTGGCTTCTGCATAGTTGACCCAAATTTCAAAACTTTCGTTTGCTGATTAAATAGCAAAAATTATCAGCCAAGCATAGTATACTTCGTCACATTTCTTAAATCTGAAAAAGCTTACCATGACAGACCAAAAAGGTAAAATCTATGGTATATAGCTGACATTCTTCTCCCAGTATAATCTGATGATTTTTTGCAAATTAATCCCTCCTTCCACTTCCCCACCAACCAAAACAAAATTGTGCACCAATTCCTGAAGAATTTCTGACTGTCAGACCCTGACATGTCATCATTTCTATGATCCCCTGAAATTGGCGTTGATAATTTAATTGTAACGAAACTGGACTGGGTCGATCGTCGGCGACCAGATAGCTCAATTGGTTGAGCGTTCGTCTAGAGTTCGGAAGGTCCCCGGTTCGAACCCCGGTCTGGCCGTGCATTTTCCGTCTCCTGTTACATAATTACCCAAGCAAGAAACAATTTGCCTTCATATGACATAAGCTAATGTGACAGAAAAACCCAAACAAAAAACTATGCAAAAATTACCTGTCCGCAAGTTTCCTTGTATTGACACAAATATGTTCCAAGTTAGTCGGATTTCAGGGAGTATCAGTACCGTATTATCTTGTTGTACATTGTCTGTGATGCCTTATACATTTGTTGGTTACAGAATTCAAATGCTTCGTAAAAGTTAAATGAATCTGTTTTCTTTACTCATTGTCAGTATATTTTTATATTGTGCCGACCGTGGTTTCCAGAGCATATGTCAGCCACTGTTTCACGAATTGTCTCAAGATTTTTACAAACGTACACCATGGGAAGATGGTGTTGCATCCTAATATAAGGTCACAGTGATCTCAACTTGACCTTAGACCTTGACCATGGTTAATTGCTATAATAATGGTTTCCGGAGCATATCATAGCTGCTGTACATGAATGGGCACAAAACTTTGTACCAAGGTACATCAAGGGAGGGCGGTATGTCATATCCTAAAATAAGGTCACTGTGACCTCAATTTGACCTTTGATCTTCACCACAAGTCCTAAAATACATTGTAATACAGGTTTCACAGCATATCTTAGTCACTGTTTATAATGGGCTTCTAACTTTGTAGACATGTATCCGTGAAGCCCATGCTTTTAGCTCTGTCTAGTTTTCCTCAGTAGCAATGTTATCACTATTAATTATAGTCTTTACAATTTATTTGGTGCATGCCAGCTGGCTACCAAAATGTGACATCATCTATCATCTAATTATTTTTATCTTGAAGTCACAGTTATGACCATATACATGTACATGTATATATAAGGTATAGATGATGGAGAATTCTCACATAGGAAATAGCACTTTCAAAATCTTTTGGATTTGAATTGAAGGCGATATATTATTGAATTACTGAAGAACAGTGAACAGAGTACAAATGTAATAAAAATAGTGTTTGGTAGGTTGTACACTATGCCTTCACCCTGGCACCAATTTTGGCGTAGAAGGTACAAAATATAACACTATTTTATACTGATGTGGCCCAAAGTGTCCATGATATTTAGCCTCAGGCATTAAACGTGTGTTCAGATTGCATGTGGTGTAGTAATTGAAAGCTACAGGTGATAAACTGATATAACATTATACAATGATACCTGTGCGGCTTGTAACAGGTAGACTGTTTAATATCCCTCTGGGATACAAAACTGCTTGAAAGCAGGTCTGTTTGTACTATATACTGTAGGCATGCATGCTCTTTTTAACCTGATGCCATATAAACCTATATAATTTCTAGATTTCTCATGGAGGCAAGGACGTTTTAAGTTTGAAAAATCATTACAATGTATACCAACTGCCCTTCCAAACAGCCACCTGTGTAGCTTTCCCATCCCACAAAGCCAGTAACACCCTTCCTATATGTAGCTATATATATATGAATACCTAGTAATTTCAACACAGCAATGTTAACCCTTGACATACATGTATGTACTGTACCTTTGACCTTATATAAGCTTCCACACAGCGACTCCTACCTCCTACCCTTCCACCATCCACACCGTAACCATTGACTTATATATCCTTTGACCTTCCACACAGATAATCCTACCCTTTGACCTTCAACACAGCTACCCATACCCTTCCACCGTCCATACAGTAACCTTTGACCTACATATACCTTTGACCTTCCACACAGATACACCTACCCTTCCACAGTCCATACAGCAACCCTTGACCTACATGTACATTTGACCTTCCACACAGATACACCTACCCTTCCACCTTCCACACAGCAACCTTTGACCTGCATATAAATTTGCCCTTCCACACAGATACTCCTACCCTTCCACCTTCAACACAGCAACCTTTGACCTACGTATATACATATACCTTTGACCTTCCACACAGCAACCTTTGACCTACATATACCTTTGACCTTCCACACAGCTACTCCTACCTCCTACCCTTCCTCCTTCAACACAGCAACCCTTGACCTACATGTACATTTGACCTTCCACACTGCTACTCCTACCTCCTACCCTTCCTCTTTCAACCCTTGACATACTTATACCTTGGCCTGTGAGCCTCTTGTTTAAACAATGTAAATATGCCAAACTTATTTGACTATTGACATTTTCTCGTTACAGGTGCTGATGTATGTAAACAAGGTGGGACCCTACTTTAACCCACACGAGACATATCACTACTACCAACTCCCAGTATGCCGACCAAAAAAGGTAAACGTCGACATGTAAAAATATTATTGTATACTTATTGGTAACAATATGCTGTATACCAGGAAACTTTCACCAAGCCAAATATTCGTCTAGTGCTAATTTGCCTTTCACATGTAATAACAATATATTGTATGTTGTTTACTAATTTTTCGCTATCATGATAAATTCGTCCTCATTGTGGAGGGCAAAAAAGGTTAGTCTGCAGCGAAAATTTCCCACTATACGGTATTGTTAAAAACAGAATATATGATGTATAAATATAAAACAAATTATTCCGAACCTAAATAAATTTGTTATGTTCTTCCTGTAAGAATTATTGTATGAATCTATAATTATAATGTACATTTGTATTATAAATTATGTAGATTTTATGCAAGTAACATGGACTGACATTACTGGTCTTGATTCTTGAGCCAAAGGTAATATAATTAAATATAAGCTGATAGTGTACACATTTGCATTCATCCTATCTAACAAATTTGTCATATTGCAAAACATATCTAGTCAAAACTAAAATAAATGTTGTAAATGTTTTAGTGAATCTTAACCATGGACAAAAATTAGCGATGGTGTATTACACTATATTCAGTAGATATATGATTGAATTCTTTTGTTTGTCCAGATCGAGCACAAGAGTTTGACGTTAGGAGAAGTATTAGATGGAGACCGCATGGCTTTGTCTATGTATGACCTGGCGTTCAAAAGTATGTACAACATGTCCTTTACTGTGTGAAGTGTTTCCTTTTGCTTTACTATATTTTATATACCCTCACTTCAAAAGAAGTCTATGACATATAGTATTTACCTTGTTCATACATGTATCTATCCAAGTCTTAGAAGCATATTATCACAACTTTTGTGAAAACGGAAACAACATCATCATAATTGTTTTTGACCTTTGATCTTAGAAGCAACTTATGGCTTTCTGGAGCATATCTCAAGCACCGTATTATCTACGGATATGAGACTTGGTATGTTAATACATAATAAGAATACAACTTGTCTCGTCCCAAAATAAAGTTGTTGGAACCTCCTTTTGACTTTTGATATCAGATTCAGAAGCATAGGTTTCAAGAGCATATCTCGGCTACTGTTTCATATATGCACATCACACTCAGTATGTCATGAGAAAGTGTCATGTACAAAAATGGCAGTATTGTAATCTCTTTGATCTTTTACTGTAACCTCAAGTAACGAAATTCAGGTTTCAGGGCTATATATCTTACCCAAAAATGTATATAGGGAGGTCATACGTCATGGTGTGTCACATACCAAAATGAGTCGCTGCAGCATCTGTACCATAATTTTTCATATAAAACAGGGCTGAAGTTTGGGAATCTAATTCTGGTTTGTCTTCTTTTCATCCTTCAAAGTGCCTGCTTCAAATTTAATCTAGTTTTTCTTCTTTTCACAATTTACAGAACTTTTTTTTTAAACCAGAATGGTCTTCATTAACGCTGATTTTACTATTGATCAAACTAAAATTATGCTGAACATCAATTGATGAAAAAGATTATACCAAAATGATGGAACTTCATGAAAGCCATTTTGTACTGAGAGTGAAACATCTGTAGTATATAATTTAAACATCATTATTTTACAACAATTATGAAAAAAACTTATTTCAACATATATTAATCACTGTTGTTGGCCCGGATGTCGGTGCACGGGGTGGGAGGAAACCGGAGTGCCCAGAGAAAACCAATATGGTTGGGCAGGTGACCCAAACCTTTTCACGTCCGATCAGGGAATCAAACCCGGATGCCTGGGTGAAGGGCCAATGTGCTATCCACTGCAACCCGATCACCCTGTAGTATTTATGTCACCAAAGTCAAAGGCTCAGCGACCTATTGCGGGCCTGCCAACCTTCAAAGGGGTCAGAGGGAGAGATTTGGATATTTTTTTGGGGAAGATTATGTACGAAATGATTTTCGTCACATTTTCTCTCAGAACACTTAACATTAAATTACAGTAAACGTTGTATAAGGAAGTGATTTTTTACCAGACATAAGCCCAGGGCTGGTAGACACTGAAAATCTACTAGCCTTAGCTCATATTCTGCTAGACCAACAATTCCATTGCAATCTGAACAATGAATGGATCCAGCGGACAAGTGGATGGACATGTTAACTACTTTTCCTTTGGAAAATAAAACCTGAATTTTAGGAAAATTTTACTCAAAGTGTCTTTAAAACTGCTGAGTCTAATGAAAGCAAAAACAGAAAGAAAGAAAACTAGCTTATAGGCTGCCTGAAAATCGGTACTAGTTCCACGAAGGCATGTAACAAGCATGTTGGACATCATGGTTTTGTTACGGAATTTTGAAGAGATGATCTTTGTATCATGATATCAATTCTGCAGTGAAGTGGCTATGGGCCATGTTGGTTCTTAATTTTGTCTTTCAAAACAAATAAATGTTGTGAACAGGGCTTACTCACACTTATAGCACACATATATATGAAAGGTATATGTAGAATCGAACTACTTAGTACTGAATGTCTCGCAATTTCGGGCAAATGAATCGAAAACATATTGTGATAGATTATATGGTAACTAACTAGATTTAACTCAAAGTATGGGCATCATGGATACACCGCCTACCGGCATACTTACAAAGTTTGAAGCCCATTCCAGGGAAAATCCTGGAATTTGATAGCAGTGGGCCATTTTCAGCAATTTTTAGTCAATATCAAAATTAAGAGGGGCCGTTCTTTGTAAGATTAAAAGAAAATTGGAGCATGGAGGGGTCAATTTCAGTGATGAGGTGTCAATGGCCCCATGGCCCCCTCCAGGATTAAACCTGCATTCATGCAACAATGGTTGAATTATGCTGTGGATACCTGCAGTACTACATTGTATTTCATACTTGAAGTAAAAGTCAAAGGTCACAGTGACCTCAATTTAGGGTATTACACACTGCCTTCCCATGATGTATGTATATATGCAAAATTTGATGTCCATTCATGTGACAGCAGTAAAGATATGCTCTGGAAAACATTATTTTAGTAATTTAGGTCAAGGTCAAAAGTGAAATCAAGGTCAAACTGATCTCATTTTAGGATGTGGCATCATATTTTCTTATGATGCATCTTTATACAAAGTTTGATGTCCAGTAATGAAACAGTGGCTGAGATTTGTTCCAGAAACCATAATTTTAGTAATAAAGGTCAAGGTCAATGGTCAAAGTTTGTTTTAAAATGTGACGCACTGCCTTCCCATAATGTACCCACATACAAAAGTTTGCTGTCCATAGTGGCTGAAATATGTTCCGGAAACTGTTATTTGTGTTCTCTTATTGACAGAAGTCAAAATAAGGTCAAAGTGACTCCATTTTGGGATGTGACGCACTGCGTTCCCTTGATATACCAAAACTGTGGCTGAAATATGCTCCAGAAACCACAGTCAATACGCACATATGAAGCAAATACTATATACCCCCAACTTTGGTCGAAGCAGGGGCATACAAACTATTAGGAATTAACAAGATTATAATGTTGTTTTACTTACTTTCATGAATAAAATTCAAATATCTGTGCTAAATAGAGAAGTCTAAAAAATTGCAAGTCCAATGCTTTTATCTTATACGATGACTGTACATGTACTATCATATACTGTATGCCTGTAGCTCTAGTAGACGGAGTAATGAGACTGACGGGTTAATTATTACACCCAGTCACACTTACACTGCTGATTTCTTAATACCTCATGTATTCTGGGTTGAAACATTTCTTCCTGTGCAGCTAAACATGACGTCATATGATTGTAAATCATACCGTCATCATTGTGCTGTCCAGAGTATGACTTCTCTACCTGAAATTTTCATGTACTTGATTTGTGCTCACATCCAAATGCAAAGTGACTGTATTTTTACCCCAGGTATTTCTAACTAAAATTCAGGAAAACAAATTCTCAGAGGTGAATTAGAAACCTCAATATGAAAAACCTCAAACAGACCAATATCTATTGATACAGGAATGAGACATGAACATTTCAAATACAAGTAATATAAAGAAGTTTTGGAAGCAGGCAATTTCTTGGGACAACGAAAGAATTTTTTTTTTTTTTTTTTTGTTTTTGTTTTAGAGTTAAACCAAATTTTGTTGCCGAGCAATTTTTGAATGGAATGAAACATACATTTGATTATATTTCAGAAGAATTTGTCTGATACTTGCATATTTTGGATTTTATGAGAGAGAAAGAAAGATATTCGAAATTAAATATTGCGAACAATCGGATATAAAATTTCAAAATTGAATTATTTTGGATAAGCGGATGAAAAGTGGTGGTCAATAGGTTTAATATGGGTGGGAAGGAATAAGTTCACTAAGAACCGGTATTGCACATTGGAAGTTTCAAAGATAGAGTAATCAACCGTCATTCCATGGACTAAAGTACTTACAATAGGTATATACTCCGTGTACGAAACGAGACTTATTTCAAAACTCATTTGGTCGGATAAGGCAATATCTGAGAGAGGTACTGTATAGATGTAATATCCATACATATATAATAAGTCTTACATACAAGTCATCCCGGTGCTAAAACCGCCTAATTCTCACCTGCATGAAACTGGTCCTTTGATGGACATTATATGTAGAATGGAAACTCTGCATGACTTTTGTTTTACATAAGTATACCTTAAGTACCAGTATTAAGGAGATCACATGTAAAGGCCAAGTAAAAAAAGCTCTGTTTCCTGTTAACCCTACATTGTGAGATTTTAGAAATAATTTTATCATCGCCCCATTGTCTAGTTTAACCCTTTCACCACTGTAGACCATGATGGACTCATCCAAATCAATGCATGGAAGAGTTTACTGAAGTTACATAGGGGGTGAAAGGGTTAAGTTCACCTGGCACGAAGGTGTGGCAAAGCGTCAATCCGGCGTTAACTTTTCCTTTTTAAAAAGTCCTTGACCTGAACAGCTGAAGGAATTTTGACTGGAGTTTATTTTGGGCCAAAGAGAACTTCATGTTGTTTAAACAGAGGATGTCCCTCCCTAGTCGGCAGAGAGTCGGAGCTCGATAGGGGAATAAATGTAAATCAGTACGTGATTTGAACCAAATTTGGTCTGGAGCGTCTTTGAACTCAACATTAGGTGAAACAAACGGTGTGGCTCCCTGGTATAGAGGCACAGAGTCAAATAGAGATGAAGTTTTAAAATGTTATGCCTTAATTTCGTACTGGTAAATGAATTTTTGGACTAGAGCATCCTTGGACCAAAGAGGCTCAATTTGCGTAATTAATGGTTGGCCCTTTTGGGACAGAGGGCCAAAGTCCAATTGGGGGAAATAAAAGTAAATTTTAAAAATCCTACATCTTCTGTATACAGGTAGGGGTTAATTTATTTGGTATGGAGCATCCCTGAGCCAAGATAAATCCATGTCTGATCGGTGATCAGCGAGGGATGTAACTCCCTTGGAAGGATGGTGGGACTAAATAGGGACCTATATTATGACCTCTGACTCCTACCATTGAAGCAGATTTTGTGGTTACAATATAAAGTCACTCAAATCTATATGACCAAAATCATTGAAAATGTTTGTCCATATTGCAGACATTGGTTGTCCACAGCAAAATAATTCAGCCATATATATACATTATAAAGATACCTTCAATGTATTTCTTCATATCAGCAAACTTTCTCTAAAAATTGTTGATCCTGAGATAAGTGTACAGTTTGGTAAATATAGAAATTATTATGGAATCCCTCGCAATACTTAACGTGTTATAAAATATCATCCTCTTTTCAAAGTTACATAATGGTGTAGAGAAGTGCGTTTTTAGCCAGTCCGGGTCGGTAAAAATTTACCTCTACTATTAAAATACCATAAACACGATGACTGTGACATTTTTTATTGTTGGCTATCTTTACTACCTGGCAAATACGCTGAAATAAGATAAAATAGACGACCAAGTCTGTGATGCCTGTTATGAAAGTTGATTTGAAGATTTGCCAAGATTGAAAAAATCAATCTGACAAAGATACCTGGATCAGGTGTAGGGAAGAAATACATTTCTTAATATGCTGTAGATCAGATGAGAATGATTTATGTTTCCTAATTTCCTAATTGACCTTTTATTTTTTGTTTTGAATATAGATACATCACAATTGAACATTGTTTTAAAAGTCAGAACACAGTTTTGATAGTCAGAACACAGTTTTGATAGTCAGAACATTGTTTTGATAGTCAGAACACAGTTTTGATAGCCGGAACACAGTTTTGATAGTCAGAACACCGTTTTGATAGTCAGATCACAGTTTTGGTAGTCAGAACACTGTTTTGATAGTCACAACACTGTTTTGATAGTCACAACACTGTTTCGATAGTCAGATCACAGTTTTGATAGTCACAACACAGTTTTGATAGTCACAACACAGTTTTGATAGTCACAACACAGTTTTGATAGTCA
>JAUMHH010184355.1:0-14702 GCA_032359455.1 Chlamys rubida | reverse complement strand
GGTAAATCAAACTAACTTTAACGAA
This sequence comes from Chlamys rubida, assembly GCA_032359455.1. Taxonomy (NCBI): domain Eukaryota; kingdom Metazoa; phylum Mollusca; class Bivalvia; order Pectinida; family Pectinidae; genus Chlamys; species Chlamys rubida. The sequence continues at coordinate 14,677 of JAUMHH010184355.1, read as the reverse complement.
ATAGGCTATAATCACTATGAAAACATATTTCCTGATATGTGTTTTTAAAATGAATGCGTTCAGGGATACAGCCATTATAATTAACACAGGGGCAATTTTCTGAAAAGCTGATACACAAAGGTTACTTCAGAACAAGTAATATTGACTGATTCTCATATTAAATGCAGATTGTATTTATGAAGTGGGAACCATGCATGATGCTTGAAGAAAATGTGACTTTAAGTGAAACTTTACATTAAAAGGTGTGATAATAAATGGGATGAGTGATATTAAATGGAATGTCCTGTATATCAATTGTAGACTTTGGAGTGGCAAAGAAACATGGGGAAAACATCAATTGGACTTGTTTAGCATTTAAAAGCGAAGCTGAATCAAAATCCATATCCTGGAACATAGAACAGACTGATTTTGTATCAATGTTTATCTCATTGTGATAAAAAGTTTTCTATCCAAAAATACTTTCCACCTGAGAAGAATGCAATACTAAATAACACATCTTAATCAAGTAGCTATACAAAATACCTTCAAACTAAAATGGATATCGGCAGCTATAAATAGAAGACTTGTTTTTACCGAAAATTAAAAAAATCAGGTTTATATTTACTGTCGGATATATATATATAGAACACATATCCATATATACATTAAGGTAATGCACTACAGTTTTAGCAATAGATATGCTTAAACCCGGGGAAACATGATTTCAGACATTTCGTTATCTTGTAGAGGCATCTGCAGAAATCATTCCAAACTACTGCAGGGCACCTAGAGATATGTAGGGTGCCAAGTCTGGTTTGACCTCCCATAACTCTTCCACCCAAATATACCGCCTGTGTATCTCCATGACAGTGATAATTACTTCTTCAGTCATCAGAATATATCTATCCACTAATATGAATATTCAGGCCTCAAGGACAGATACTAAGTAATTTTCACCAGTATTATATTGATGCATATATAACACCTTTTTTTTAGTGACCTTTGACTTTTATTTCATTGTTCAGAATTGGTACAAAGGATGGCACAATTTGTTGCAATTTATGAAGCTATCTTTCTTATCGATATTTTAATTTATGAAGCTATCTCATATCAATATTTCAACGTATGAAGTTATCTTTTTTTATCAATATTTTATTTTATGAAGCTATCTCGTATCAATATTTCAACGTATGAAGCTATCTCATATAAATATTTCAACGTATGAAGCTATCTCATATCAATATTTCAACGTATGAAGCTATCTCATATCAATATTTCAACGTATGAAGCTATCTACTATTAATACTATCAATATTTCAACTTATGAAGCTATCTCATATTAATATTTCAATAACAGATGGTTTCATTGAATTGGGAGTCAATTACAAATATTCATTTATTGGAAGGAATTCGAAGGAAATCAAATTAACACTATGAAATTTAAGTTCATAATCAGTAGACTGCACCATTGCACACTGTAATATTTTGTGTCGCTTTAATTGGGTATGTACCTGCATGTATACATGCAAATATCGTGGACATTAGGACAAGAATTTAAACTATTTTAAAGAATACAGTTACAAGTGTATACCTATATATAGAAGGCAGGACTCAACTTGACAGTAGTCTATAATTGCTGCCCGGAGAGGCTGTCTAGAATCTGTCTGGACCGTCTTGATATCCTAAAATGGCAGCTCGGATGATTTCTTAAAACTATTTCTCACATTCAATTGCATCAGAGAATGGAAATTAATATTTTTTGTTGAAATTTTACGTAAGAAGTAGACTAAAATATCGAATTTTGTATTGGTGTTTAAACATTTTCCAGACTGAGGCTCCATTCTTTCTATTGGCCTATGCCTCCTTTGGCAGAACTACAATAATGTACCACATCTCACTTAACCCTTTCACCACTGTAGACCATAATGGACTCATCCAGATAAATGCATGGTAGAGTCTACTAAAGTTACATAGGGGTGAAAGGGTTAAAAAGACATTTCCTGCATATTCTGCAGTCGATATACTTCTTGTTCAAACAAGCAAGTGTCAAACTCTGAGGAAGAAAGGGTAAGACTGAATCATGATCAATGAACATTTAAGATACAGCTTCATCAGAAGAAATATATGTAGAGCTATTGACATTGAATACAAGTCTACAATATAATACAAATTCCTTTGAATTCAAGATCACATAAACTGTCGAGACAGTAATAACCTTTTGTACAAGTGTCTTAAAATAGAGAAGGTACATCTTTGTAAAACAGGTTTATTTTGCATTGAAAACGTGTTCTAATTATCACATACTTTTGACATAGTGTGTTGTTTACTCTGGATTGTTATTTATGCACTCTAACAACAAATCATTAAAGCAAACATATTCAATGGTATCCCCATTATACAAAACTTATGTATCATATATATGTATATTCCAAGGCTATGGTAGAGCCAACGCCTTGGTATTCTTAATGGTGGCATAATTTGGTTCTTTGCTCCTCGTCTGGATACCCGAAAGTATGCAGGGGATTGAGTAAATGGGTACATTAGGAAATAGATTCAATCATAACGGACGAAGGAGCAACTAGTTCTTGTAGTTAATTAGAAGTGTCGACCGGTTTTGACCTTACAGCATCCTCGATATCCAGGAGTTACGCTTACTTTCGCTCTATCCAGGGGTGTAGAGAGCGTAGGTGATCGTAACCCCTGGAAATTGAGGATGACCTTACAGTGGACTAGGGCGAAACTGGTATATTCCTATATATATATATTTAAAAATAATATTACAAGCTTGAAATCAAACTTCTGCTATTAAACGACTAGTTCAGAGCACTAGCCCAAACACTGAATCTACTATTGAAAATCTCTGAGAAAAAGACTACCAGGTTGTTCAAAGGTAATTCTTGATCTCAAGTGTATACGAGTTCATCAATTTCACCGACACCAAAATGACAAGACCAGAGGCTGAATCAGAATTCCTTGAATCTGAACATCTAATTATAAACTGACATTGACAGATTTTATAATGACATGCAATTCCCTGTTGGAACTGAAAAATGGCAATATAACGCAGATACAGCGATACCTAATGTATGACAGCTACGTGTAACAAATTGGTCTAGGCACATCAAAAGTTTCCAATTTCTGGCAAATAAAAACAGCTTTGTGCCATCTTCACGGAAAAAATAACTCTGGGAAACATTAATGTACAAACGCATCAAGCTGGCATTTCATAAAAGTGACAATATCACGAACCGGTCATAATGAGAATTTACTTGATAGACTTCATTTTTGTATGAAGACAGCAGAAGACGTCCTAATGAAGTCAATACATGGTGATACGGTAATACACTAGTGCAATTATTTTCAGCATTTTATCAAATATTTCTAGATAATATATGCTATAACCAGAAGCAGAATTATTATCTCATATCAATCAAATGGTTCAATATTTTTCATGGTACTCTCTACTTTCAACAGTCATTAAAATGTAATTTAAGGTTGTATACTATATATACCTTACACTTTACACCTATGGTTTCCGCCAAGTTATCTCCCTTATTATTATTTTTTTGTATCAGAATTACCCAAACGAATAACACTTTCCATGATACTCTTTTCTCAAAAATTAAAAAAAAATGTCATTTGCAAGGATCACTTAAGGTGGTATACTACATATCTTACACTTTACACTATGATTTGTGCAAGACTTATCTCCCTTATTTTTTTTAAAAACCAAGTTTAAATCACTATCCATCATACGGTAAGATATTTCACAGGTGTCTTAGAGTGGAACTCTTTTGGCAAGGAGATAGGTCACAATATTTAGGGAAGCATATGTCCTTAATAAAATCCTAAGTTTCAGGTTACTTTGAGTCAAAATTAAAATACTAAACAGTCAAAGCATTCAATTATTTTTGACACAATCAAAATTTTAAAGCAATCCAGCTCCCTGTACTTTTTGGTGAATATCTGTCACTTTAGCAAAGACATGTTAAAAAGTATTAATTCATTGAACAAGTGAAAAATAAGGTAATACAAGCTGACACATATAAAGGTGACAAACATTTTATGCAAAACTGGTCTATTTCATGTTTGAACTGAGCAAGTCTGAATTAATTTTGCATAAACATTCAATGTCAGTGACATAGGTTTACTGTTTAAACAATGAATAATGTTAATTTTGGCCTATATTTGTCGTTGCTTGTCGTTTCATGCACGTCTGTACCGCTAAATTGAACTTTATAGCCAAAGACTTGTCTCATAAAATGTTTTAAAACAATGCTCAATCATGTCCATGCATAATTTGCATATATTTTAAATTCAAGAAGCAAGGTTGTTTATTTTATGCACCCAAATAATTGGCCTATTATTACAATGTTTTACTAGATATCTGTATCAAGCCACCTACCTTAGGATAATCCTAAACATGTCCTGTGGTCTCCTCTAGGTCCTATCCGACCTCATCTCACCAAACTACTATACACCTCTAGCAGTTGAAATTAATTTAGACCCACGTAAATAAATATCCAATATAGGTGATAGTGACACTGATAATAAGACATGGTATGTGGTTTGTATGTGTCCTCCGAACGAAGCGCCAATATACAAACACGCACAGTCCCTGTAGTATAAACACATAACCTCAGACGAACGAGATATGTACTTACAATTCCATCCCACATCTCGATCTTTCGACCATTTTTTTTCTGTTTCTTCAATTATGTGGAAATGACAACACCAGAGTTGTATGTCCAGTATAAAATGCCATGATGAGAAGTTATAGTCAATATATGCATGAACGAATTTCGTACAGTATCCGTTTCACATAAACCTAAAGGGCTTGTTCGGCCATGCATGTAAAGATTTTCTTATTTCTTCCGCGATGAAATCAGCAGAGCCATATCCTCTTTTATATGTACACATGCATTTATATATATATAACTTGATCAATAATAGATCTTTTTCATTGTACAGTTACGATGTACCAAGCAAAATGAGAAACATGTATACACAAAGCCAAGCCAAACGTTCCAGCTACATAGGTATAATCTTAATCTACTTCAACTACATCCACCGGCTAATGGACTTGATGAACTTGATGAACTACAGCAATGTAGGTATATACACAAAAAGCCTGGAAGAAAGTTAGTATTCAATTCAATTAACCCAGGCCCCCACAGCATGCCAGCTTACACTAAATTATGAAATCTTTGGTGAGTTATAACAGGTACATTCTCTTTAAAACTTCACAACATGTGACCAGTCGAGAAGAGCTTCATTTTGATTACCATGCATGACGTAAACAGAGTTAAATGTTCTACCAAATTAGACTACAACTACATACAGGTACATGGTATATCACAATTACATCAAAGCCATATTGTTGGAAGCAGTTTCTCAATAATATATTTTAAATGATTTCAGATTGAAAACACTTTGAAAATATTTTTGCATGATAAATATTTTTGGGGTACTTTTTCAATTTAATACAAATTGAATTTATCAGTTGCAGACAACATGCTACAGTCAAAACTATAAAACAATTTTCATACATCAATATATATTTTGTATATTTTATAGATATGAGTTGACACAGTAATATTGTTACTTAATATTTTATGGCTGTATGGCTGTATCATATAATGATACAACAATGAATGTATCCTTCGTAAGGTTCAAACTTGCTATAACTTCCTTAGGGTGATATCAGTATTTACTAACTATCAAATTTATGGACTAACAAATTTAAGCAGTCAAAAATAAAATGAAGAAAACTATTCAAACATTTCTTTCATTAACCAGGTAAATAAAAAACGTTTTTTTCCACAGATTTGTTTTACAACATAAAACTCCAAAATCCTTTTATTTTGCTAAGATGAATTATTTTATGATGCAATAGCTATATATATATATAGTATAACTATACATGTAAGTCTATGTACAACTAATACTAAACTTCTAATAACAAAATATAAATGTTAGTGCTGTATTATACTATGTGCATGCTAACTAATTAAAACCGTTTCCCCATGATAAATATGCATGATTAGTATATGAATTATTTGAATTTGATTTAATATGTAAATTACTACGGTCAATAATCACTAGAATGTAAATTACATAGTAATGTTTTAAAATGCATTTTTTAGTCTGATAATTAGTTTCCCTATAAAATCCAAACATCTGGACTCATGAAGGTTATCAATTATTAAACAAAACATATGTATAGGTGTGTTTCCAGTCACATGACCATCTATTTTGAATACTTCCCCTGGCCTCAAATTGATTTATTGCTAGTTTTTCAATATGTGCTATGATAGTGATAGTATGCAAATTTTCTGTTATTTTTAATATCAATATGAACAAATAAACAAAACAGACTCTCATATTGTGTCTGTGTTTATGATGGACAGAAAACAGGAATCACACACAAACAAGAATTATATCTTTGGATCTAGTGATTTACATATTGCACACAGATGCGGTGTCCTTAGAAAATTAACAGTTTCAGAAAACAGAATTTGATATAAGAATAGTCTGAAAGAAATTATTACTAAATCAATAGATCTATGATCTAAAACGTCACCAGGAAAATATTACGTATTTATTGGTGATGATTTGTAAATTGTGAGGGGTGTAAAATTCCAGTACTGATGCCACTCAGGTGAAAGTAGAAATCTTCAAAAAACTGTCTGTGGACTCATTTGTACTCTGAATATGAAATTGTACACCCCTGTACTATAATAACAATATTACATGTACCAGGTACATATGTAAATATACATGTAATTGTATATATCTATTGACTATATCATATAATGCATATATGCTTTAAGAGTATTAATAACTGGGTTAGTTGATGGGCTACACTTTAGTAAGAATTGATGATGCATACCGCTTTAGTTGTGAAAAGTCACTATCACTAGCACCGGTCCTGTAATACAAACAGTACATGTACATACATGAGAATGAACGCAAGACACTAAGGAGTTATCTCCCATTGATCATGACTTGATATAGTCAATATTAAAACATTTTTGGGGGGTATAAAATAAATCCATACAAAATGTGAAATGATCAAAGTAATAAAATGGTTTGTGCTTATATTAATACATGTAGTGACACAAGAACTGTCATTTCTGTTTTTGAAAGTAAATTTTAAATTGATATAAAAATCAAAACAATATACATAAATTTCCATATACAATTTAAAATGTTAACAAATCAATGTATTTATGTTCATTAAGTTTAATGGTTTTGTGTGTGTTCAAATTTGATATTGTCATTTTATCAATCAGAAATGAATATTAAGGAAACACTACGTATTATACCTAACAATATTTTTTTCAAACTTTGTTATCCAAATTAAAATAATTTAAATTACATATTACGGGAAACAGAAAAAGTACAAATATAACTTGTACTGGTAAGCATATAGTGGTATTGTGCTGGTTAAAGGTAACAGTAGCAGTTGTGTAGCTGTCATGATCAGTGAGAATTTAAAATCTACATCTACAGGCATGGAACATTGCTGCAATGGCATTAAATTAAATGAAAAAAACCCACCATGCATGAAACTGAATATACTTAAATTGATAAAAATAAAAACATATAAAGGGAAAAAATTTCCTTACTGAAACTATAAACTCTCGTCATATGTGTTAATTGATGCTCCAAAATTCATGAAATGATTGTTCCTTGTAACATTTTCACGCTATAAACTCTAATGAAACCTTTTTACAGGTTTCTTAATAATAAGTTAGGGGTCCTATTGTTAAGATGTGTATACTTTTATAACATAGTGTGAGGTCGCAACTTCACTTTTTCAAGAGCAATTTAAAATGACTTAATAGTTCAAATATCATATATACACCTGTTAAGTATAATTATATAACCTGTTCAACTGTTATCGTTCCAGCAAAATTAAAACATTATGACAAATATATAAGTGTCTGCAGTGTGGGTATTACTATTTTTTGTGATGCAAATATTCAAATCTACATGAGTACATTGTAAAGAGTACATTACAATGTACAATTAATCCAGTCTTTTAATTTTAACTGATCTAAACATGTATACAGTACACTTATTAGAGCGATACATTAAATTATGATTAATATTATATTGACATCAACAAGTCAAATATTGGGACAAAACAATAGATTCTGAGCAGTTCTGACAATAGTGCTTATATGCCTATACATGTAGTTAGGTGTTGGTATTGTCTTTCATAAATGTCTGAAATGGGAATAAGATTATTAATTTCAATAATTTGTTATATCTTGCCCTTTTGTACAGACTTGTTGTGTCAGGTATGATATCATGAAAAACATTTTCAATAAACTGATAAAACAGTTAACGCAGCGCACTAAAAACCGGTGGAAAATGTGCATCTTGCCCCGGGGTTCTCCTGCATAACAGATTAGCACCCTGGAGGAATTTGAGGAATTTTCAAAGAATTTTTCACATTATAATTTTTAACAGTTGAGAAACTTCACAATATTAGCAAAAGCACATAATATTCTGTGTGGCATGAAATTATAAGTTAACAATATGCAATTTAACTAAAACTCACCCCAAACTCATGTTGGCCAGTTATGGAATCTACATTCCGCCAATAGACGATCTTATCTCGATGTAAGCGAACTTCGAACACTTTCAAGTTTCTGCAGAGAAACTATACCGGAAGTAACAGGTACTTTGGGAAATATTTTGATCTCGCGAATTCTCACTCGGGACGAGACTGCTTTGTTTTCCTGTCAGAGTTTCAGAAATCGTGAAAATTTAGTCAATATCACCACGAAAAGAGAAAACACGTGAACCACAAGCATAATAGCCCATGGCGTCGGCTCCTACGGTTTCCCCGGGACCCTCAGGAGCAGGTAAATATGAGCTGAACCTTCTTGATGAAGTGGTGTCCGAAATGACAATATGTCGGTTTTTGAGACCTACATTTCAGATGGGGTTTTCCCCGTTTTAGCTGTATATTCTGTATTTTGATCACGTTTTCATGAAATGCAAGAAAGTCGATACTATTTTCTTTTCATATTTATGATAAATTAGCTTCTGTTTATTGACATATCAAGACATTGGTGTGTTATAATAAAGAATAATTAGAAAAACTAATAGATAAAAATTAGTCACAAGTGCCAAATTCGGCCTGCCAAATATTTATATAAAAATTCCGTAAAGCGCTCTAAATTAAATCTGAAACGACACCCTTAGTTAAAATTAAAGTGTAAAAAATGTTCAAAGTAATTCACAGTAACACAGTAAATATACCTGGTACTGTATTAGTGAAACAATTTGTGAATTCCAGTTCATCAGGTTGAGAACTCCTTCGAGAAGGTCTCGACAAACCATGCATGATACACACCGTATCAGAGACAGAAAAAGTTATCATTGCCATATTATTCATTTGTGTGCTATATTATATTGAAACAATATAGTAGCATTTCTGAACCAAAGCACAGAACATTGAACACATATAAATGGTATTCTTTGTAGAAACGTTTGGAAATACTTTTTCATAAGATAATTTTAGAGGACACGTCATTGAAATATCTCATCATTAAAACAATAATTTTTGTTACATCCTGGATAGATATGACTCCATCACTTCTATTCTAGCAAAATAAACTAATATGTCAAGCTGCGTTCACATATATAGACGACGCCGCTTCTCCTTTGATGGAGAAGTGGCCGAGAGCGTGGGCCAAACCTGGGAGGATCTCCATGAGCATGGTTTGGACAGGGTGGGATCTCCTAGGTCAGGTAGCTGCACGCTCTCCCCACGCTTATTTTGAACATGCCCAAAATAAGCGTAGCCGGGTCATGGCCACAAAAAGAAGATCAAATTCTTGTTAAGAACGTAGTTGGAACGCAATTATCGTACAAGCAGAGTGATAGCATCATGGGGAGATCTCTGGTTGTAATTAAAACGCAGCATCGTCGTCAACTATTTCGAGCCATTTTAATTATGTCTTTACCATGCTCCCTCTATACTACGTACCCTCTATGCTCAACACGATCCTACAAAGTCCTAGAAGCGTAATATGGTCAGCACCAGCGTAGCGACATCGTCCTACATTCTTCTAGGTCTGTGTTACAACATTGTATGGTCCTGTACGTTGTAGCGGCAATGTAGTAGAAACAACCAATTGGTTGGCATTGGTCTAGCTAGGTGTAAACGTAGTGGCAGCGAGTCAGCAGCGCTTTTGACGTACAAGCATCGCAGTACAATCTGATGTAGTCTTTAATTTCCCAAATTGCTGGATTTTGACGACGAAAATGCCCCAATTTGATATTTATGATGAGGGTGAGGTCGCAGAGCTGGAGCCAGGGGGTAGGGGTGGGGGGAGCGGGGGGTACTCTCGCTATTCATTATAAACTCTTCAAATTGACCACCAGATATGCATTAGAATAAAGCGTCTGTAAACAGCGTTGTAAAATATCATCACTGACGATTAACATGAATGCAGGAAAAATGAAATAAATCACACGGTCATGGAACTGACGGAAAATAAAAACAAAATTATTCATGTGGTAGTATTTGGGTCCAATATTTGTTGACAAATCTTCACATTTTTTCTCAAATACACACTTTAGTTTAATTTACTTAAAAAAGTTCAGTCTGCTGAAAGTTGGCAACATACATGTCTCTAATTAACTGGCACACATTGTTACACTTTCCCTGGTGTAACAGCTGATTATAGCTTCTCTACCTGTAATTATCACACCAATCATGATCAATTTATATGTGGACCTCTGTCAGAGAAAGTAAACATAGATATATGCTAGAACATAACATCTTTTGATAATTTTACAATAAAAATGTAGCATATGATTAATTTCAATGAATGGAAAAGAATACAGTAACACACAGATGTGATTGGAGATAGGAAAAAAGGAGGAATTCAGTGTGAAAAAGGAGGATAACACTTCACCCTATTAAAACATTAAATTTTTTAATGAATAATACCTCGGAACAAATTGAGTTGTAACTTTTAAAATCATGAGAAAAAAATCAGAAAAAGTGGAATCCTCAGAAAAGAGGGGAAAAAAACATACCAGTACACTTTTTCATCAAGAAGCAATCCTATATTTATAATTTATAGCTAAGAATATCTCATTAAAATCTTGCAGTTTAGGTCTATGTATGGTCCAATATTGGACTTATCAAAATGATAAATGCAGTTGTAGGTCTTGTTACATGGCTGTAGTTCTTTTTCCCACTATTTTGACAAAAGCTAAGTTATTTTATTTTACTGAAAAAAAATCCTTGTTTATCATTCCAATGTTTAAAATAATTAACAGAAATATACAGAAAGTTTCAAGAAGCACAATTTAACCTGTCATAACTTACAATTATAATAGTAGAATACCTGGTGTTAGTAGATACAAAAAAAGCTAGATACTAGCTAACACATACCTCTTGGAAATTGTTTTGTTTTGTATCATCTAGTAATTCAGTGTTAGTGCCTAATTTAATATCTGTTTATCTCCCCTGCATTGATATTTAATTATCCAAGCCTGCTTGTATAGTAGTCCACACATACCCATCCCCCTGTGGGCTTACCTGTCCTGAACCTAGCATCTGTCTGTAATACACAGGGGCCATTGACACTGATGTCAGTAGCTAATTAACACATCGTTATCTTATTTAACAAAGGAGTGGTATGCTTCATTGATTGTGGCAAATTGACCTGTCGGTGTCCATATCTATATTCCTACATACTACCACTCAATTAACAGATATGCATGACTGATTTTCATACCTTTGTGTTAAGGGATGTGATGGTGTGATCACAGAGCGAGCTAGGGAGGGGATATGAGGGGGTGGGGGAGACATCTAAACGGAATGGCAAAGTCAATATATTGTTTATTACAGCATTTAAAAGATCATCCATTGAAAGTTGAGAGTTACACTGACAATCAAATCAACCTGTCAATGATGAAAATGTTCTATAATCTTTCTGACTTTGACATAAAATTACCAAATATTTTTTTTTCTTATATCCTTGTCCATCAAAAAAAAGGTGGATCACAGGTCTGACAAATAAGGTATAGGTTAATTTACTCAGGACAAATCAATTCATTAATATTTGTAACCTTTGGTATTTCAACAAATTCCTGATAATCTCCAAAATTGATACAATTGATATTTGACATTTATTTAGACCTAATTATTTTTCAAAGATATTTAATCTCATAAAGGTGAGTCATACTGTTCTCAAATGGCTGTTCTGGATTTATGTATCATGAAAAAAGTTGTTCAGTGTATATTTACTGTGACAATATTTTTCAGACGTAAGTGTGTATGTTCTAAATGTTTTAAAAATAACAGCAAAAATATGTTGGAAAAGGAGACTTAGTAGGAACTGATCTTGAAAACTAGATTCTTTATCTACCATATTTGCATTTGTGAAAATTGGCTGAAAGGGGCACTTATTATGATATCAAAACCTCAACCCATTAATTGTGGTCAGATCATACATTTAACTGGATCTAGTGGTCCAGAAAAGATTGGTCAACTTATGCATTAATTACCCGTTAGTTAAAGTCAAATTATGTTAAGAAATAGCAATAATTAAGGCAGCCAATATTCATGTTTCATATTCATTTTCAGAATTCAGTATAATGCTTTAAATAATTTATTTCATGCAGAGGTAACTGTATCCTACCCGCGTATTCATGAACATGATGATCAGGACAGTTTACTGTATCAATGACTTGGACATTGTTTCACTTTAATTAAAATATCTTATTTGTAGAAATTAATGTTCTGAAATTGAATTAAAAAGTAATAATGAAAAAATATTATGAGATAAATATTGAGAATCTACAATATTTACTGTTGATTTTTCCCTAATACTTTGAAGTAGAGGCCAATTGTACTAGGTACATTGTAGTAATATTTAAGTAAATTTTAAAAAAAAATGGAAAATGACCCATGTGTAATGCAGTATTTCTATAACCACTGTAACTGTGATGAATTCATTCAGATAAGGAAAAGCTGTCGGATTACATTATTGATATGTACTTCATCACACACAAAAAATTACCAAATATGTGCTAAACATATTCTTAAAATTTTTCATCTGCCTCCTTTTGGAGTCTTTATCATATAATTGAACTGCTTCAGTGATAAAGATATTATGGTGACAAATATTGATTTAGGAGAAGTAGCAAGCTCTGACGGGAATAAATCATTTCATTTGCGTGAACATCTGGTGATGTGAATTTCAATTTCTGTCAAAATCTTCACAATTGTAACAATAGGCATTGTCCCTTGACTCCATGATGAGTTTGGGACAAGCCAAATATTGTTATTACAGTGCTTGTATATTTGGTTAGCTCACCAATTCAATTATTCCATTCCATTTTATTACCAAATGCACATTCATTATAGGCGGAAAGAAATATACATATTGAACAATACTTCACAAAGATCTTGTACAATGGCGGAATACATATGCAATTGATTCAATTCCATGCGTAACCATTACAAATTTATGAGATATTTATAACACTACAGAAATAACTTATATCTAGTCTGATGAAATAATCTGTTAACCCATTCACCCCTAAAGTAACTTTTGAACCTTACCATATCAAAGACTGGGCAAGTCCATTTAAAAAAATGTAGGGGTTAATGAGTTAGTAACTTTCATCACAAAGGAAAATCAGCGTATATTTATATCTGAAAGAAACCTCATTTATCTATTTTGTAAAGGGTTTGGTTTGTTTGTGTTTTATGTCCTAATAACAGCTATGGTCATTTAAGGATGTGCACTGTTTTGGTGATGGAGGGAAACCGAAGTTCCCAGAGAAAAAACACCGACCTACGGCCAATACCTGGCGACTGCCCCACGTAGGCCTGAACCCACGCCCCAGTGGTGTAGGGCTAGTGGTAGCAGATATTTCACTGTTTTCAAGTTAATAGTGAAGTGATGGGCATTTTCAGATACACTTAAGGGTGTGAATGCCTTCTGGTTCCTTACATCTCCTTTTAAAAAAAGAGTTCGAAGCAAACCAGTATATCAAGGTCTTTTTTACGATGGGTAATTACTTGGTTGATTGATTGTTGTCATTTTTGAAAAGTAAATGGAACAAATGTACAAATTACCGTCATGTGTTTCTAAAAAACTTTGTAATAAGAAATAAATATTTCAAGGGAGACAACTCTATAATCTATCATTTGGAAGGTAGCTTATATCCTCAACGTAAAAATGTATACAGACTTTCTCCTGTTTGCTAGACAGATGCATTATACATGTATGTCTGTAGACAGAAAAACATAATTAGCATTTAATCATTGAGATAACTCCTTTTCATTTAATGCAGGTAAAAACTAAAAACTGTTTAAACATCATCATTTGCATAAGCATGTTTTGATGTGTAAACACAGCTGTTTTGATCTACTGGATACTTATAATTCTGAAATTCTAGCCCCAGGTCAATTACAGTTCTTGCATATATATTCATAGAAGTTAATTAATCTGATGTTAACATGGTATTGCATAAGAAATTGTATAACAAGTTTTGTATGCAGAAGATATATAAAATACAGCAATTATAAATAATTATAATCTAAGACAATTTTGGTCTCGCCTGAAAGCGAAACTAAGGTATTGCTTTTCCGGCGGCGGCCACGTCAACATTTGCGTTAAAGTCCACTTTTTACAAAGTTATTCACATG
>JAUMHH010184344.1:0-14702 GCA_032359455.1 Chlamys rubida | reverse complement strand
TCACACAAACCAATGATGTAACAATCAATACCTGCTCACAAGAGAAGATAACTCTGCAATACGCAAAGACGGAATATCAATGACGAATTGAACGTAGTTACAAGGACCAAACATACACAGATATACAAAACGGTGATTGACGTACTGATGGAACACTGTCACGAAACACGAACAAATGTAACAAATAAACGGAAAAGAAAAGAGAAGTTGACAAGTGACATAAACTGTGTTCCCATTTGTGACAAGACCACTAAATCGATATAGTACAGAGTATGAAACTCATATTATGTTGTTATAAATTCCTTCCTCCGTGTAGAAATAGTGTGTTCTATTTATACAAAAACGGCTAAATATCCAACTCTCTATATGAGGTTAAACTCAAAACGTGTTACTTAGAACACGGATATACAAGTCTGTTTTTCGTACAATGGCCGTCATCACCATTATATGGCACTCCCTCTTTAAAACCCCACAAAATTTCGGATTGCATTAATACTGTAAAAGCCGTGGCGCACGAGTTGACGTTTTACAATACTTGGAACTATATGCTGAACTTTATTCAGCAGATTTCAATTTCTACGATAGCGAAATACTCTTAAAATGGTAAATATAACCATTGACCGTGTTGCTTTGGCATGAATGACGCAGCTTTGCAGGCTATCAAAGTATTTTGCTTAGGGCAATGCTTCAGTACTTTGTACATTTATTTCAGTGTATTTTTTGTACAATGGCAGTTATTGTGGGTATTTTTTTTGTAAAATGACATTTTCATGTGATCTTTCACATTTATATCTATTTTTGGACAATGGCAGTATGTGTCGGTGTTGTTAAATTACCTTTATTTTTATGTATCTTATCACAGAATACTATGTTTATCACAAGTTGTTTTAATGATAATAACAAACTCGCCGTAACGAGGTTTGATGTGTAATATTCAAACATTATATATTGATCTTGTAATTTGTTAATCGTTTCGTATCTGCTCAAGCACGTTTTTTTTTCGAAGTTACAAATCTAATCCAATGTTTCATTCCCCAATGCACCATCTAATTGGCATTTTATAAATCATTGATTTGTTACCATTTAAATGAACGGACGTCATTTCACGCAAATGAGACCCGTGCTATGTTACAACTCATTACAAAAATATTGGTTTCCATGGATAGAATTTGAGTTATTGGATGTAAATAACATAAACTTTGCATGACTGAGGGCAATAATTCGTACACATATTCTTTTGTACATATTTTCAATAAGTGCGAAGTATCATCAAAATACTTTTAATAACACATACAGAAAGGACGTAACACCAATTTTCCATGTTGTGTTGAAATAAATGTGTTCCGCCTTCCCGTTTACACATTAAGGCGATACGATGATTACTTTAAAGTCGACCTTTGTTCTAAATCTTCAATAAAAATTTACTAGAAAGATTGGCCAGCGTAAATAAAAGTAATTGTTTTAACCTTAAGGATATATGCTACCTAACAAACTAGAACATCGACTTGTGTTGTATGTATTCCTTTATATATATAACACCTTGATTATGAATTACAAAACATATGAAATTGATTGATTGTTATCGGTGTATATACTGCTGTGTGCGACAACTTAAAATTAATCAGAACGCTGCAAGTGCTTTTTTCAGTGTAGGAAGAAAAACGATATCATAGTAAGATAGCATATACCTTAAAGCCATCATTCATTTTCTATCTCACCTGCATGGTACAGTACCGCCCGACAGTTCCTACAGACCGCTGCCTTCCCCTGGGCCTGTGTCATTCCAAACAGCATAGCTCTTACTATAGTTAAGGAAACTGTACAACCACGCATCCATCAACAGCTAGAAAAAGGTACTTTTTTATAAACTTTTCATTAAATGACGCCGCGCAGAAGAACATAGGTAAACCGCAAGTGTGTAAATAGCGACAATAAATCTTCTTTTTTCAGAAAATGGGCACAAAATTAACAAACATCTAAATTATGTAATCACCATAGCAATGATTATAGTTATGATTTTCTACGAAGATAACACAAGGAAAACCCTGGACACAAAAGGTTAGCATTAATAGCCTCGCACGATCAGGAAGTGGAAAACAGCATATTGTCAATAAACAAATACTCCTAATCAAAAACATTGCATGCACAGCTTCAATTAATTCTTTGTTCAGAATAAATGTATGTTACTGTAAAGTGTAAACCTGAGGTATTTGGTCTGGCTTTAATTTCACGAATTACAGTAATCAACACACAACACAAATTATGTGAGTTAAGAAACCCCTAACTGAATACTTATGAACTTGTAAATCGGATAATTACGAATTTCTTAATTCAAATATCCCCGTAAGGAAATAATTATTTAGGCTGCAGAAAACACTAAACTGAAAGCAATGACCGTTATTAAATATAGTAAACTATAAATCTACCGTTCAATTATAATTTGAGATTATGTACGATACATCTGGTTTTGATACTAACAGCAATGTAAACTATAACAATTTGTAATATAACAACTGATAGATTCTCATGCTTTCGAACGCACCCTACAAATAAATCCTGTCCCAAATATCCCCTTGGCCTGCCGTATCAATGCAATGATGAACTAATGGAACTCTTGAAATCTGTCTACCTTTTTTTCACATCTAGATGATCACCATCTTTTGATTGAAACACATATACCGTTGAACTATTTTGTTGCCAGTTTGGCCTGTGTGACCTTATAGTGTTGATGGACCGTTATTCTGTAAGGGTACTTATTTTTGCGGACACACATTTTAGCGTAATAACGAATTTTATCATACAAACACATTGATGAATTAAGAGTATTCACAAGAGATGCATAAATCATATACATAGATATATAAATTAGCGCAATATTCCAATTAGAGTACCGCTAACATATGCATATACTTAAAATTAAATAAAATCACGCTAGAGAAATGTTTTACCGTCTCGGCTACAATGTACACCATTTTACATGCCGCCAATCTAACAATTACCTTCGATATAAAAGGAGCTCAATGTCTATGAAAGACAGCAAAATGAAATAGAACTGTTCATTACTCTAATGCACGCCAACTCCACAGCCCACACACACAATCGCTCATCGTATATACAATCTTTTTACTGACAACCAAACACAAATTAGGATGGCGTGCAGCAGAGATAAGGATGAACAAATCATGTTTACAGCCCTTGAAGATCGATGATTTCAGCATTGTGTGCTTTTTAAAGGATCATAACATATCACATATCTCCTTCATTATGATGTAGCAATGCAATAAACGTACATGATCTCTGATTAAATGTATTTTCGTATGAAATTGACAAACCTAAAAATAAAACTATTTTTGAGAGTCGTTTAAATGAGACCAAGCAGATTAGTAAAATTGTTATCAGAATGAAGTACAATGTAGCATAATTAAACGTGTATTTGCATACATCAAACTGGCAATCAAAATTAGCTTGAAACTTGCCATTATATCATTTGCATACCAAATTCGATTGAAATCGTAATATTTTAGGATAGT
The DNA here is from genome assembly GCA_032359455.1 of Chlamys rubida. Taxonomy (NCBI): domain Eukaryota; kingdom Metazoa; phylum Mollusca; class Bivalvia; order Pectinida; family Pectinidae; genus Chlamys; species Chlamys rubida. Next base: position 11,172 of record JAUMHH010184344.1, on the reverse strand, counting down.
TTGAATGGAAACTAATGAACCTATCACCTGTGTGTAGAATCATCATATTATACGAAACTAAGTACAGTACGCATCTTATTGGCAAACGAACTTTACCTGCCACTTGCCAATCAGAATGTGCATAGTTTTTGGGATTTATTATAGGAATAGCCAAACTCGACATACGGACAAACCGACGGACAGATAGAAAAACGGACGAACACAAATGAATATCCCCCTTTTCTCCGAAAGCGAGATAATGAAATCGGCAACACATATTTTGTTTAACATTGTTCATGTATCGTATAAGTTGAACTTAGTTTTACATGTATATTAAATATTTCTGGACCAACAAAAAAATCGAGACAAGATATTTAATGTCTACAATAAGACAACATTAAGGAAGATTATTACGTCTTATGGTATCACTATGACAAACCTATGGCAAACGAAGTATTGCTTTGTCAACTACAGCAAGTAAAATACATAATATCACATAAAATACTAAACTACAGCTTCAACACAAAAGGACAGGCTTTCAAACGAAAGGAAAAGACAACACCAACCAAAAAACACAAAAACAAAGAAAAGACATTATGAACCTTCAGAAAATAACAAAATAAAAATAGGCACTAACAATAACATAATGAATAGGCACAATATCTTAAACTTAATGGGGATGTCCGAAAAACGTCCGATAACACGTTGATTGCCCAAAAGCAAATGCAATTTGTATAAAACCTTTACATTATTTTATAAATTACAAACAAACTCGTGAAATAAAAACCTTTATATTATTTACGAAAACAAAAAACCCAATACACTTTTTAAATATCTAAAATGGATCAGGTTCTTTTTTTTCTGATCAGTGAATGGTGTGCATGAGAAGACATAGCAGGTTATTTTATGTAGAAAGCTACACATGCTTTTGCTGAAGAGATATATCAAGAAAATAAATACAGGCTTCATCGTCCGGTAATGACATATCAAGATTACATATTAGAAAAAACCATTAAGTGCCATCAGCATGATATGTCCAATGATACACTGCGGAGTGACATACATAAAGTCAGTAAATTTATGTTGAAGCCGGCAGATTTGCCGAAGATGGCTGCAGAATCAATCGTTAAACCCTCGAGAGCTTGTTGAGATTGAAGGATTAATTATTTGACAATAAGGAAGTCGAAAATATCTGTACATCAGGACACTTAGTGACAACACTGAAAAATACAAAGACAATACGTCTTTTAGGGTGGTATCTAGTTTCACTTTCAACTCGGAATGAATATCCTTCGTAACATAATGTATTCTAAAAAATGGTTGATATTTTATTATTCAATAAGATGCATGGAGCATGCACATCTGCCAACCGTCATATAGTGCGTATGCAAGCCGAGAATTAAGCACACAGGAGGTATATTAACCTTAACCTTACACCACAAGGCTTCGAGAGATGCGGGTTGATGACAACCATGTTCAAATTTCATATAAGCCATCAATATCTCATTCGAAAATATGCAATTTTTTGTTCAATAAAAGAGTCGATACTATTCATTATGCCCATCAGTGTTCTTAGTTATTGCGTTGTCCCTAACCCAGACCTCGCTTTGAGGATGTGGCATTGTCTGTACTTGTTCTAGATATACATGGTGGAGGTCTTCGAAGAACCAGCTGACGCCCACCCTTCCGGAACACAAGGTTTCCAAATACAAAGTTTGACCTAATTTGTTACCCCTAAATCCGCGATGTATTTGCTAAACATAATTTCAAACTCGTCCCAAGCATATATGACACTGGAGAAAGTTGTTACAGCTTCTTTGATAAAAGCCAAGCAAACGATTATGTACAGCGTCAACACAAAAGGTCACCAATCAACCAAATGCTGAATTTATAACAGAAACTAAGGAAACGAAAGGAAAGACATCGACAAACTCTTCAAAATGGAGAAAAAAATCAAGTGCACTGCAATATTAATGAACATTCTCTGAACCACACGTGCCATCTCCATAGTCTCACAAACAAATACAGGCGAGTATGTAGGTCACCAACAAGACATTATAAAAATCCTATGAAGTCGGAACCATCTAACGCAGAGAATGATACAGCTATTTTAATGCAAATTGTTTGGATATCTTTTTTATCTTAAAGCCTAAGCAAATAATACTTTAAAACAGTAAAACAGGGGTTTCCAACTATATGTCCCCTATTAATAATCTTTCTGAATATATATGTAAATAGAGGTTTCCGACACTTTCATATATCTACATGAGCAATGTCTTTCATTATTGATAGAATACTTTTATAAATATGAATCATATTAAACATGGCAAAAGCATGACGTTATTGGACGTACAAGATTGCGTGCAGAAACCCTCTACACAGGTTATTGGCAATGAACCTGCAAGATTGGGGAGATTTCGTAATCATTATCATACAGTATACTCGTTTATACCATTCAACTTCAACCCACTTTCCAACCCAAAAGGTTAACCCTTTCGCCACAGTAGGCCATAATGGACTCATCCAGATCAATGCGTGAGTCTACTAAAGTTACATAGGGGTGAAAGGGTTAATAGAGTTATCATTGAGAATAACAAATAGCCATATTAAACTCCCCCACCCCCGACACAATTGTGTTTAAATCTGCAATCTTTATTATGATGAAGGATACAGGTTGGCAACGTCATATGGTCCACGGATGGAAGACGCCTGCAAACAAATGAATGAAAGATGAACATAGGAAACACATGTGAGTGCATCGGTGAAGCTAGGGATCAGAAAGGTAGAAATCCAAGTGGGCCCAAACTCATGTTGAAACAAAAGGGGAGGTACGTAACACCTCTTAATGATATGATTCTCAACCATTAAATGAGTACTGGTTAACTTCAAATTAATAATAACAAGTGTATATATTGAGAACCATGTCACTACTCAAATGAGATAATTGTGGCCATCACAATCGTTAATTTATTTTCGGTATTGTTAATAATCTGGTACGGAGGAACATGTTACTTTCCATGTTCAACCATCTTCTCAATTATTACTCCTGAATGAGACACTAAAACCAGTCAATTACTTTTATGTAAGTACCGATGAAGAAAACTGCTTTCATGTTACATAAAACCAACTTTTTTTTTTCAAACTTCAATGATTAATTTAAAAAATTGAAACGAGAACGTACATACATTGTATATCAACGCACATATTGTTTCTGCTCAATCGATGTTTGTCACATACTTTTATTGACCTTTTTTCTCATAAAAATGTATCAACCTATCAAAAAGTAAAGCCCTGTAAAAAAGAAACGTTAAATTATGCTATAATGAGAAACAAAAAATCTAATTGCAAGACAAACCCATTGAAATTTTAGCCATGTGCGCATCGTCATTGAGAGAAACGTATTTTAAATACAACTGTATATTATGTTTTAATTGGAAAAAGGATATATTATATTCATAACCCATTGTGATATACAAGAAACTTTTACCTGATCACACCCACTTGATAAAATCACATTCTGAAATTCAAAATATCAGTTTTGTTAGCAATTGTCTCAAGCATGCAAATTCAAATTGGTATTAAGACAACGTCAAGATCGACACTGAAAACGTTTTGAACAATTCTTTGATGCAATCACATGCCACAAATAATGTGTTAAAATCTGCCGATAAGGACACTTTATATATGGATACCTGAATAGCGTGCAAGAAAAAAACAGGTATGCGGAAACTGATCGCAATTATATTTATTCAAGCATGAAAATTGGTATTGAAAAACTTATTTACATCAGTTGAACATTTTCTATTGAGAGTTTTCATAACATCAACAGTTTCACTGGGCAAAAATGTCCAGGTGTATAGTATAATTTTCATTTTTATAAATTTAAGACAATTTTGATAAATTAATGGTTAATGTATTTGACAATCGACCACAAAACGTACCTTGCCTTTACAGACACTGACTAATGACTGTGTATTGTGGATCATGTCTACCCTTGAACTCGAGTCCATAACAGCGGGGCTGTATTGTATCTCAAAGTGTATCCCTCTCTCAATGGCCTGGTGAATAAACGATAAACAGTGTTAACTGCGAACCAAGTTAACAATATTAAGCAACTTCACTTCCTCCATTTTTGCCCCAATTCCTTGCCCCCTGACAAAACAAATGTCAAATAGTTGAAGACCCGACAGACCCTTGACAAATATATATTTAAATGCTGAAAACATGCCAGAGGGCTGAATGTATTCATAAAATTGTTATCGTGTCAATAAAAACTGAAAATACACATGTACATGTAAGTAAAAGTAACACCATTAATATCAGAGCTGATATTTTTGCTTCAAAGTCTACAAGGCCATTACAACAGCGAAATATGTCAAAACCAAACACCACCGGGACCAGTGTTCTTGTTCAAGCGTCTTACAGACAACCAGAAGTGCAACGTGTCTTAACCAAACACAATCGGGACCAGTATTCCTGTTCAAGCGTCTAACAGGCTACATGCACATGTACCAGTAGTGAAACGTGTCTTAACCAAACACCATCGGGGCTAATATTCCTGTTTAAGTGTCTAACAGGCTATAATGAAACATGTCTTTACAAAACAACATCAGGACTAATATTCCATCCAGCGTCCTACAGGATATTCCTGTTACAGCGTCTTACAGGCTATTCCTTCAGCGAAACATGTCTAAACCAAACACCAATTAGACCAATAATATCTGTTTTAACCTCTAACAGGCTATTATTACATTAAAAATGTTGTAAAATGCACACGAAGCACGTGCACATACACAAACCGGGACCAATATTCCTGTTCAGTATTTATATGTTTATACATATAAAAAAAAAATGACAAGAGTTTCTTTGTACCTCCCTAGCGCGCTTTCACCTCTTTAGAGGTTCATCAAGGGAACTGTTCATGTTTACTGTTTATGTGTTTACACATATATTTGTGTAAAAAGGGTTCAATGTACAAAGAAATGTATATGTGGAATCTTCAAGAGAAACTTCCATTATGTACAGCTGTCTGGATTATAGAGTATACGCTACAACGGATATAAATTGCAGTCTAAGTCAACAGCTACAACTTGTACCAAATAAACACAGATTGCCCTTAAAGACCTGAAAAATTGACTGTGCTGACATTTTTTAAATATTCATTTTTTGAAATTACTTTTATTCTTTTAAACGACAGAATTATTGTTCCTGTGTATTTATACTTTGCTCCAATACCCTTAATGTAAGTAACTGCTCACGGTTTGCAAAATAAGGCATATTTTACATATGTTTTTTTTTCAGTAGGGCTCCTTGTAACAATTTTTAAACATTGTTTGTCTACTTACATACTGTACCTGTTACCGTATTTGACTGCAAATAAGCCCCCACCCCTAATGCAAAAACATGGACCAAAAGTAGGGAGGGGGCTTAATTGCGAGCACCTGTTCACAAATGTCGGCCATCTTGGATATACATGTACCACTGTTTTGATCTATGACCACACTTAATATTATGTACCTATATATAATTGTTCATGTTGTCACCGAAAGTTGTTTAGTTCATGGTGCTGTTGTTTTTTCTTAATTTCTTTTATCAATTGGTCTCGATAATTCAATTTATCAAACACCATTTTTGTAAATTTTGGTCAAGGCCGCACAAACACTATTTTAAGCATGGCCTAACAATGTTCCTCCTATATATACAAATTGATTTGCATTAGTTTACATGTTCATTTCGAGGCAAAAACATATCTTTAGATCGCTAGCCAAGCCTATTGACTATCTGAGCTGGTGGACGAACACACTCGTTATAGACACGACATGTAATTTGGTTAAACATCAAATGAATACTCACCATTGTAAATATCTGTAGGGCGGGAATACCTATAAAAAAACTCATAACATCATCCCCACGACATGGTTTCCATAAGAATTGAATGAGAAGAGGAAAGTAGTACATGGGAAAACTTAATTAGCTACATTTGTATTTTATCTTGCTCTGACCATGCAGGGACAATGATGGCATTACATGCTTAGAGTGATATGTAGGAAGAGCATGGAAAAGAGGTCTCACCGTGTTCACTGAAGGTCGTCTGATGAAGTATGGTAGTTTCTGTGTCACGTCTATAATGATGATGTCAATATCAAGTGTCATGCAAGCCAGCTGAAATGAATATTAAAAACGAAAATCACATCTTGACATAGAACACTACCGGCTGCAAATAAAACAGTGACACCCCTCACTAACGTGATCACGAAATCGATGTTGTAAGCTGTCAGTGAGGAAAACATTTGATTGAAAATAATTGTGCTAGTGTTGCAATTATACACGAAATGGGATGTTTGGGAGAAACTCTCTCGGTGATGGGGACCCCGACATCAAGTGTCAAAAGGCTGCTGACAACAATGTACATTCCGAGATTTTAAATAAAACAGCCTTATAAACCTATCAATAGTGACAATAATTCATGTGCACTACCTTTCATATAAGTCACTAATTTGTGTACAATACATTTCAAATGTGTCATCAATTCGTGTACATTACCTGTCAAATGTGTAATCAATTCGTCTGCAATGCCTGACAAATGTGTCATCAATTCGTGTGCAATACCTGTCAAATGTGTCATCAATTCGTGTGCAATACCTGTCAAATGTGTCATCAATTTTTGTGCACTACATTTCAAGTGTGTCACGTCCCATCAGTCAATATGTTGTACATGTTTCTTAATTATTAATTACTGTCTACCCGCTAAATCTCATTGGAGTGAAAGCAAATCTTATTCAATCGTCCCTCATTGGAACTCCTCTGAAATATGAACAAAACACACACACATGTTCATAATTGCGTCTATACAATTTTGTAATTGATACCGTATATTAATAATGAATCAAACTGTACCATACAGCTGTTTCGTCATTCCAGGACTCATCGGTAAAGACGTGGACATTTAATCACTTGATTTTTCAAGTAATTTTGCATGCAAGAACTTACTAAAAATATGAGTTTTGTGATACCTGCATGTTGACTGCTGACGGCAAACTTAAAGCAGAAGGTTTCATGAGATGCAAGTTGTGGACTATGGGCTCGCAATCATTATCTCATTGATATATATTATATTTCCATGTTATAAAAGATCAACGTTTGTATCCTGTGTGCCTGTCAAATCGTTGTCACAAACCCGGTTCTATATTTTAGGATGTGACATTACTAGGACCTTTGCTAGATCCACACGGAGGTTGGAATCCATGAAGCCGAGGACCATCCATCTTATTTCACGTTTTCAAAGGACTTTATTTAAACCTGCCATTTGTTTGCTAGTTTATTGATTTATATTTCAAATGAAAGTTTTGTTGATACTTTAAGATTACTCATCTGCAAATAATTCAATGCCAAAGATCAAAACCTATGAGATGATTACAAGTAAATTATGTTTTTCTCCCCATCAGTGTTCTTGTTTGTCGGTCAAAAATCAAATCATCCCCAAAAATAATAATATTGACATGCGTGCAAAATCTGCCCTAGCAATCCAGAACAAATTACTCACATGGAATGTTTTCTCTGAAGTAGGTTGAACGGCCACCAAATCAAACTTCTGAATATCCTCTTGAGCCTGAAATGAATCAAACAACACACATGTCAGTCTTCTGCTGATCATTAAATTGACTTCTTACGACCTGCAGAAAGGTGTTGTCCGGTCACTTGTCTGCCTCAAAGATCAACGAGGAGTCAAGAGCCCCTTCACTATGATCACGTTTCCATTCTTACTCCATACTGCAGATACAACTCTATCTGCTGTCAGTATGTATGTGTCCCTCCATTTTACATTGCAAATACATGTCTATGTCTACCTATTCTTTATATTGACTGTATTGAACTATAGTAAACAAAGAATGCATATTATGGTAAAATGTCAAATCAATAATGCTTAATATGTTTAAGTAAAATCAATGAAATTACTTTACTACGAAAGCCTATTGAGCTCATTTTTCGTAATGAAAAAAAAATCGCAATGTTACAAGAAGCTTTGCATAATATCATCATATCGCAAAAAGTCTACGAAAATGAGCTCAATTGGTTTTGGTACTTTATATCTAAAAGGAGCTAATGTAACTTTACACTTTTGTCTGCATGCAACAACAAATATCTGAATTTTAACCTAATTAACCTCGTTTTTCAAACATATTTAGCATTTTAAAAATGAACAACTGATATAAAAACAATGAAATTAAAGTCAATTTCTTCTGTCATCTAATGAACACTGCATTAAGTATTAAAGGAAACACTTTTGAAATTTCAACAATAGCTTGCAAGAAATGTGTTCTATATAAATTTAATCCATCAAAACTATATACCAACAAAAATAGCAAGAGACAATGAATTCCACACCCTCTCACATATATGGTTCCAGGGAGTTGTATATATATAATACATGTATGTTTTGATATTGGTAAAAATAATTTTTAAGACGCTCAATAAAATAAAAGATAAGCTGATAAATTGCTACTGTCACGAATAAAAGATAATTTGGATACCATTGAAATATATATATTACGTAAGTTTCATAAATTTTAATCAGGTCACTTTCCAACCTGCTTGTCTTCAATGGAGCTCAACTTTGAAACACTACTATTATGGGAATTCATATTCTCCCTCCTGGTCTTACTGTTTTACTGTATACATATACAGTGACGTTTGCCAACAGACTTTCCATGTACATATTTCCCTACTGACTTCTTTGTTTATTTAATTTTATTCATTTTGAGCTCAAGTGGGTTTATTTTTCAAATATTCGAGATCGTCTGCGATATATTTTTACTTTATTAAGATATGGAAATAGCGTCGATGCTAAACACTGGAACAGGAAAAGTAAGGACAGGGTATATATTAAGAGGATGACTGTGTCGTTCGCGTGATCAGTGGAGGATTTCAAAATCATTATTGCACTGCACTGTGTAGTCTTCTTGTGGTGTCCAAGTGGGTGTAATTGTGGCTCAGTTCAGGTACTTCATTTTGTACCATAATACATCCTTGATGTGAGTGAGTTTGTGAAATTACTCTATCTCTATAACTAGTGATGGACAGATGATCGGTTATAATAAAAAAAAATAAACAATTTGCCCTTTCCGATTCCAATTTTCGATTATAAATTCCATCATTGATATAATCGGTTCATTGCTGAGCCCAAGTGTCAAATGTATACAATGTCAATTATGAATTGAAAGTCATTCATTTTTTAATGATTGTAACTATAGGATTGATGGTTACATGAAGAAAGAAATGAAAACTGCAAAATGGTGTTTGTAATCCGTTCATTAGAAAAGAACAAAGCTCAATGTATATTTAACAGCTCTGTTTATTGATGCAAAAACAGTGTTCTCACTTTCTTTGGGTATTCAGTCCCATAAAATGAGTATGCAACTTAGTATCAATTAATTGGTTTACCACTTCTAATTACAAAATGAAGCTGATTTCCCATCACTGTTTATAACATCATTGAAGCCAATTGATAAAACACTTCACGAAACACAACATACTTACTACGTTAAACCACGGCTTCAGATCAGGCTTTTCAACAGAAACTCAACTTCTAGTCACCCTTTTATTTATGATCTCCTCAAATTCAATGACAACAACACCCAAACTGACCTTGCCATTTTGGACTTTAACAAGGCATTCAACACCGTTCCTCATTATAAACTACTGCACAAGATAGCTGCATATGGCATTGATGGTAATAATCATAACTAGCTCTCCTCATTTCTAAGATGAAGACTTATGAAAGTCGTACCCTAGTTGGTGGCGAATCTCCAAGAGTGTGTACATAGAATCCAGAGTACCCCATGGAACTGTACTAGGACCACTCATGTTCTTATGTCATATTAAACGACTTATCTGACAGAGTATCATCCCAAGTTCGTCTATTTGCCGACGACTGTCTTTTATATCGGCAACTAAAATTGCAAAGAATACCAGAATTGGTCCTTTCTTCGTAACCATATAGATACAGATACATATAGATGTCAAATGCATCACATGCATATCTATCCCTTATTATGATTCCACAACCTGTATATTCCCAGTGACATTGAGTGCACATATATTAAGTATTAAACCCATCCTCATTTTAAACGTATCCTCTGTATAGGCCTAACAAGAGGCCCAATGGGCCTGCATCGCTCACCTGGTATTAATCTCACACTTGTAATCTTAAAAGGGGACTAAAATACAGCTACAGGCAGAATAGCAGTGTTTGATTCATAGGAACCTATTAAAAGATTTAAACATATGACGCCTGTGACCTTGAATGTCAAACAAGGACATTAGGTTGAAAGTGGGTCAAGGTCATTCATTTGAACAACTTTGGTGGTCCACATCCCAGAATGCTACAGGCCAAATTTCAGTACCCTGGATCTTTTGGTTATTCAGAAGAAGTTGTTTGAAGATTTTACGATATTTGAACCCTGTGACCTTGAAAGCTGGTCAAGGTCATTCATTTGAACAAACTTGGTAGCCCTTCATCCCAGAATTCTACAGGCTCAATTTCAGTACCCTGGGCCTTTTGGTTATTCAGAAGGAGTAGTTTGAAGATTTTACGACATGTGACCCCTGTGACCTTGAAAGTGGGTCAATGTCATTCATTTGAACAAACTTGGTAGCCCTTCACCCCAGCATACTACAGGCCCAATTTCAGTATCCTGGAACTATTGGTTATTGAGAAGAAGTTGTTTGAAGATTTTAAGATATTTGACCCCTGTCATCTTGAAAGTGGGTCAAGGTCATTTGTTTGAATAAACTTGGTAGCTCTTTATCCCAGCAAGCTATAGGCCCAATATCAGTACCCTGGGCCTTTTGGTTATTGAGAAGAAGGTCATTCATTTGAACAAAAAATGTAGCCCTTCATCTCAGCATGCTACTGGCCAAATATCATCACCCTGGGCATCTTCGTTATTGAGAAGAAGTTGTTTAAAGGTTTTTAGCTCACCTGCCCGAAGGCTTATGCCATGGCGCAGCGTCCGTCCGTCGTCCGTCAACTTTTCCTTTAAAACGTTACTTGTCCTGAACGGCCCAGTAGATTTGGACTATATTTGGTCTGGAGCATCCTTAGGCAAAGAGGACTCAATTTTGTATAAATGGTGGGTGTGGCCCCCCTGGGGGCTGAGGGGCGGGGCCCAATAGGGGAAATATAGCAAATTC
>JAUMHH010184333.1:0-14703 GCA_032359455.1 Chlamys rubida | reverse complement strand
ATGTCACTGTTACGTAATCACTAAAATAGTTGGGAAGATACAATACATGTCACTGTTACGAAATCACTATTTGGACGGGGACGATACTATAACTAGTAATATTGAATTTCTGATCGCAGGATATTTTCCTTCAAGAGTGTATTGAGTTTGTTACTAGTCGTAAAAGTTCTCTAGATCGTTTTGTAGGTTTTTTATTACGTTTTGTGTGGTTTGAATAGTGATTTTTTTAGGATTCAAGATTGAAGAATTTATATACTGTTGCGCCGCATATTTATATCAATAACTTTCTTGCGACAAATATCAGATGCATATATAACAGACACAGTACGCTGAAAATAAGAAAACAGCTACAATGTAGCATCATAAATCAAAGATAACAGTGTAACAAAATTACAAAGCAGCAAGAACAAGAATTTGTTAAATATCCTTAGGAAGTATCTTACATGTATAAACACACATTAACGATACCCAATACTCATATATCACAAGCATTTCTAAAGGTTATGGGTAAAAAGAACTGTATCAATTAAATAAGTTGTTTGTTTGAAGTGTAACGTCATCGAAACAGTGAAGGTCATATGAAGACGGATGGCAAAGCCGACACCATCGGAAGAAAAGAGAAGGAAAGGAAGACAAAAAACCCATAAAAATGGGATGTATTGCAGGCAGCAGATCAACTTTGTTCCATATCTCCTTAACAGAATAAAATAAAATAAACCTATACTCATAAAGAGGAATGACAAGTAAAAACAATATAGGAGTATGATAAAATAAAATAAACACATATTATCAGGTATATATACTAAAGATGCTACGTGCCATCTATCAATATGAATTACCTCATGTAAACATCCATTACTGTCTTCGTGATTGCAATGCTCCGCGATACAGCGTATGACGTAACATAATGAAAGGTCGAGTAAATCGTCTCTGTCCGTAATAGTTACAGCGTAGGCTTTTATTCAACAACACAATACACCCACTGATAACTGTTATATACATGATTGAGCTAGTCTGGATAGCGGTAACCGGAACACTCACCCTCTGGACACGGGTATCATGCTTTCCTAACCCTGGAAATTACAGTGTCAGGACACTTTTCACTGGCAGTCATTATCTCCTGCAATTAACCCGCTTTTTACCTGCATATTTGAAATGTGATCAATGATAATATCCTGGTCGAATGCTATGTCCTGTAATAAAACTTGTGTCGCATATGCTTAATAAAAAATATAGTGTCTGCGATATCTATAATATAACAACCCTACCAAGTCATACAATAAACCTATCGAGTCATGTCTAGAATTACCCTACCAAGTCATCCATTTATTTATCTACCATAAAAAGACCATGTCATATCTACAATAAACCTAAAAGTCATATTTACAATAAACCCTCCAAGTCATGTGCATTGTATACAATGTTACTGTACCAAGTCATGTATACAATGTAACTCTACCAAGTCATATATACAATGTAACTCTACCAAGTCATACACGTATAAATATGCACAATAAACATCCACGTCAAGAATGACCCTTCATGGTCATTATGTACATGTATAATAACACTACCATGTCGTGTTTATGATAAACATATCGATCTCATCTGCAGTATCCCGACTAAGTCATATATCTTATACCCCTCCCAGTCCTATCAACAATAACCAACCATGTTATATCCATAGTAACCCTAGCAAGCCATACGTATAACAACATTAACAACAGCCATTCCAGATCATATCTGCAAAGAATAACTACATGTAAATATAAGTTACATCTCGCTTAGCTTGTCAACTCCCACGTACAATAGCTGTAGCAAGTCATATAGATATCATCAATAACAATCAAGTTGTGAAATAACCCGAGCAAGGCATGAAGTACATAAACCTAATAGCCATAGCAAGTCACATACCAAATAGCCCTTACAAGTTGTTTAAGCATATTAATTTGTTTGTACATTCGGGCCGTCGAAGCACCCGCATTGAATATTTGACAAAACCTGTCATTATAGGGACAGTGAAACATATGGCGGAATATGTCATGAGGCAAATACAACTGTCATGTGATAATAGATATTACGAGACGCGTCTTGCAACCAGTGGTAGTAGAGAAAGAAAGACATAGCTGTTCCTTGTTTTGTAATTAGAGAAACATCATTTGTCTCTTATCGGTCCCCTATGCAGACACTAAAGAAATACTGAAATTCTGTAGGAGGCCCACATCAGTCGCTTATTAAGATACCAAAATAATTTACCCAAGTCTTGCGTTGAGGCGATAGCGACTTCATATTTACAGAAGTGAACCGGTATTTGATTGTTTTAATTAGGTTTTACTGGTATACAGGGTTATTCAATCAATAACAAACTGCAGCTTACACATTTTCAGATCGCTCTCTTTAAAGACATTTCGTTTGAAAAATTAACAAATACAAGACATTCGATTTTTAAACACAAAACATTCTTATCACTACATATACATGCACACTATATCATCAGGTACAAATAAATCCTGATTTCTACCTGATCACACGTGAGTCAATATTCTCCACCTTCTTACTGATCTTGGGACCGAAGAGCTGTTCTCAAACTCGATGTAGAGACGATGTAGTACATCGTACACCACGTTTCTCTACGTCTGTCAGACTATTACTGTATGGACCTGACACTACTTTCAATAGAATAACAATGAATAGACCACATATTACTTACAATAGAAAACTACTTTATGGACCTGACACTACCTTCAAAAGAATAACAATTATTAGATCCCAGACTACCTACAATAGAAAACACTACTTTATAGACCTTGGCTATCGACAAAAGAAGACCACTATATAGACCTGACACTACCTAGAATAGAAGACCACTATATATACCTGACACTACCTACAATAGAAGACCACTATATAGACCTGACACTACCTACAATAGAAGACCACTATATAGACCTGACACTACCTACAATAGAAGACCACTATACAGACTTGAGACAACCTACAATACAAGACCACTTGATGTACTTGCCGAAGGAGGTTTTTGAAATGCATGTAGATGTTAAAGTATTATTCAAAATAAAAAGCTACATAGGACAACCAGACCTGTTACGTGTGACATAAAAAAGTACATTAGCCAGACGTCTCGGCAGGAGTGTTAACATATAGAAATGTGTTAGTATAGGTGTACTTTGATAGCAAAACGTTATATACCCTGCCCTGTATCCCCGAAGTGTCTCCTGTAATCCGATGGCTATCTGAAAGTGACGAGGAAATTTTAATCGCCCTACATGATAACGCGGAAAATGTTAGCATGTAGTCGTATTGGTAATTTGATTTTCAATTGTGAATTGCCTTTCGCAGCCATTCTCCAAGGACCCGTTTAAGAACACGCACAAAATGGGATTATCTTAGGATAACGTCACAGGAACTGTTGATCGGAGTGAACGGTTTGCATTTCACATGAATATTTTAACAGATTTTCAAAATTGATGCATATATGCCGTTCACATACGTACAGACACATGCTGTAGCCGATGGTTATTGTATAAATGTGTCTTAGGGAAGATAGATTGTATTGGCGGTTTACATACTATCTCGAGGAGGACTCCCAACTCGCATTTCAATCCTCGAAACATCTCTTGGGACAATGTTTATGCCTTCGATATCTTTATCTGCCGAATGGAATTCATTATCAAAGTGTACAAGTACAATGGTTTTCAAATATAAAACCTTTCTTGATATATTTATCCCTAAGTTTATTTAATGGAAACTATGAATCAATAACAAAAGGTGAATTATTTAGCACATTAAACTATAATTCGAAACGCACTCTTTAATAGGGGTTGATCACGGGAGTTGCTCGCGCTATACGTGATAAACATTATATTCACATCAGAATTTTGTGTCTGAAAATTTAGCATTTGCTATAAAAACTTCACAGAATTTTATTCCACATTACAAGAATTGAAGTACCAGAATAGGATGTGTAAGTAGTCATGCAGTTTGTGTCGAACTTTCTGGGTCATTGCCAAGAAACAGCATTGTTCGTGAGAAACAGCCAAATGAAAACCATTTCGGTAGACAGAATGAGAAGATGAATTCATCTATGACCTGTTTTTTAAAGAGGAATGTACTCCACGGATGCCAGATTTCAACGTGTATTATCCTTTTTGTCCGCATTTGCTATTTTTATTTCATCATAGTGTACCTAGCTGTACAAATGGGTAGTGGCAAAATCGGCAACAATCAGTATTGCACAAAATCGAATTACACACGAATGATAGGGGAATACGTGTGGACAATTTGAAAATAACTTGACGTTTTACAAATATACTAAGGAGGAAGACATTAGAAATCTAGCTGGCTACAAAAAAACTCCAAGAGAGAAAATAAATATCTGTGAGTTCCATAACGAGGCTTGATGCGCGAACTCGTCAGTAACGAGCAGACTGATACATTGCTCTCACTGTTTTATGCCGGGTTAAAATGACGGTGACAGCTTCGTTTATTTGTGTTTCGTTTACAGCCATACTTGTTGGAGATATTAATGTTCACGGCCTGCTAATACATTAGAATTAGTTCTGAAACAAAGGGAAGTAAATGACGATGTCAACGACGAAGGATGAGTATATATGGTGTCTATGCTAAACTAAGTGGCTTCACTAGGCTTTCAACCGGAGAGCATCGATTCATTCTGTGAGCCCTTATTGCGCACTACCAAATACTAAAAAGTTCATGTTTAAAGCAAATGATAAAGAAAAAAAAGATGATTGTATGTAGATATATTTCCTTTTTCGTATTTCCCTAAATAGAGTTTATTTTCCGATCTCCATTACTCTGCCGAAACAATTTTTTATAACCTCCTCGGATAAATATCTGACTTTTGGGCGCGATTGATGGAGATACGGATCTCCAAAATAACTGTGCTGTCTGTTCCGGTCTATGCTATTGTGTCTGTGTCACGTGCGTCCACAGGCACTAGCTTCGTCTGTCACCACACCTATACTATACTCAAGGTCGTGAAATCCATTGCCCTTGTAAACTGTCCCTGTACCAGACAGCATGCGATTGTGTCACTGCCGTATATAATACATATCTCGCTAGGAACGGGCTGGATCAACAGGCGTGTTTGGTTCCATTTTTGAATTATTTACATTATATCCAGTCGTATTATTTCCGGTTGACTTCATAAAATATAACAAAACATCAGCCATATTTCTGTTGGTCTGTTCATGTCCTTAGATTATCCTGTCTGATACCCAAGTCCAGTGTGCAAGCTGGTCAGGCCGATAATCGGAAATTAACGCGCCAAACAGCGTTACGGTGTCAAACGCAAGAGAAAAGGGATGTCTTCTCCAGCATGGAGACTGGTTAAGGTGTCCAATAGGAAAGTCTAAGGACTTTAACAGTCATACAAGATTGTTCGTAGTAAATTTGGTCAGACTAGTTTATATCCCGTGTTTGAAACTACATCCATGTATGTCACCACGAGGGATTCGGCGAGTCACCCCCGGGATAGCATAGCGTCAAACCAACCGACAAACATTGTTTTACTGTTTTTTCGATCCATCTTTAAATATATCCAAATTAATTAGGATCAGGAATGATACGAAATCAGATATGTTTTATAATACTTTATATAAAATATCATCATGTACCTAATTTACCTTATGACTATCACGATATAAAGTGTTATAAAGCCATGACATAGATTTTCATTATGACACACGTGTATTAAAGCCTTCAGCTGATTGGCTGGTTTCGTGTGAATTGTATTCATACGCGTAGTAATACCTTACTTCTTTTTACTGCAACGTGTGAAAATAGCGAATAAGTTCAAAGCTCAATAGCAAACCATTCCTCTAAACCGAATAATGCAAATCACCAGTCACCATTACTTTAAGAACGTAAATAATTACAGTCATGTGAATTATACTCTGTATTCTCAAGTGTGACACAGAACAGTCTGTTTAAATTATCGTCGGCAAACATGTAACACGATCCAAACCGCTGTCAACAAATCAGTTTTAAACGTTGCCTTTCACGACGTTTGGAACAATTTGTTCAATGGAAAAATCCTTGATGGAACATTCGATATCACCATTGACCCACATGAGAACAGGGATAAAATCCACAGTGGTCAAAACGTGCCGTTCGTTGGTTATGTATGACATCGTCATCACATACAAACAGTCGCTAAATGAACAACAAGATGTAGAAAATTAGGAGTCTGTTGTACGTTTGTTTCCATCACAGATGACAATTTATCAGTTGTAATTAATGCCATGTGTCCAAAAAATATTTGACAAGATGAATTGATTCAATAAAATGTCAATTTCAAGAATCTAAGTTATGTGTTGGACTACTTTTTCTCCGGTATGTTTTTACCTGCTTTAGGTTTTGAGTGATTTTGTGTCAAAATGCAAACGATGCTTTTGACAACAGCACAGAGACTATGACTTTAAGGATGATAAAATACAAGTTTGATTTTTTTCATTTTCGCTCACCAGAGACTCGCAAAAACATCGTAGAATTTCATACTGGTATCACAAATCTAATATTAATGGAAAGTCACGACAGATGTTCTATAAATACTCAGCAAAAAAGAGAGGTAACTACTTTAATCAGAGCTAAATTACAATAATTGTTAAAATTGTATATCAGCTGGGTATCGATTTTAACATTGAAGTGTTGGTTTACACTTTTGTCATAAATCAAGAAATAAACCTGATCTGAGTTGATTTTATTTGGCGTTAACTCAGGTTAATTCGAGTTTCCTATGTAACACCTTTATATTTAGTATCTGGTATGACTACCCTTTCGTCGATAACATCGTTGCAGCGTTGTCGCCCCGAACTCGACACCGACCCATAAGGTGAACGAGGATGGTGCCCCATTCATCGGTTAATGCTTACACCAGTTCCTGCAAGCTAGACGGTTTAGTTTTGACGTTTCATAACGCATCGCCAAAGAATAATCCAAACGTGCTCTATGCGCTAGCGCCATAACGTTGTTAAACGGGAATACAGCCGACCTTTAAATTTCGTCTTGATAACGCACCGCATTTAAATTCCCAGGCACTATAACAAGTATGGTACAGTAACCACAAAAAACACCAAAGACTCACAAAAACGGCCCGTTCATCGACACAGCTGTTCTGAAAGTGTTCTCCACGATGGCAGAATTTAGATTCATCCGTTTAAAGAGCATAGTTCAATCATTGACGTAACACTCAACGGATGTGTGCGCGGGACCAATTAAAGTGGTTGTAACGGTGACGTTGTGTCAAGACAGACCCTGTGTAAGGGTGCCACTCTTTTAATCGGACAACTTTCAACGGATTTCGGATAGTTTTGGCCGATACAGTAAAACCAATGAATGTCCTTGTGATGTCACTGGCAATGTCAATGCGATTCCATAGTTGTCACATCCGTATCTAGCAGTCTTCGCGAACGGTCGTAAAAAGGGGTCTGACGCTTCGCGGAGAGTAAGACGTCGACCCAGACTGATTCAGACGTTTCAATTAAATGATTATTGTCTCGGCATAGCAACCAAGTTGTCGTGCAACTTGACGTTGCGACGCTCACACATTTAGCATGCCAACAGTGTGTTCCCACTGGACTTGTTTATTTATAATACGGGGTTTCAGTCCTCAAGGGGTGACCGACGAAATATGTTTTCGTTTTGACCAATCACTGGCGTAATTCATGACTTTTTGTGAAAACGTACAAGGAGGTCTTGGATCAACACGGATTAGCTTTAAAGATTTTAACGAATAGGGTGTCACTTGGTAGAAACACATCGTTTTTTCACTGATATAGTGTAGTCCTCAGGAGAAAATGTTAAAATTGATATAAGTTGATATAAGTTGTTTCATAATTGTTGTAAAATAAAAAAAGTTATAAGAGATTTCATATGTTTTTGTGGGATACCTGAATGTTTTTTAAGATATCGTATATGTTAGGAAGATATACAATCTATGTTTATTACCTACCTTCATACTTTATGCGATATCAGATAATGTATAACATTTCTTTATACAATGCCTTATAAAAGATGTGAGATATCTTATATGATATATTTTATAAAAATGTATGTGATACAAAAGTAGATTATCTTTTACAATATATATCATGTCTTATATAGAATGTTATGAAATTCCGGATAGACATTGCTCTTTCAATACATGATATATTGGTCCGCTGTACATGTGCACCGCTGAAATAATTCTGCTGTTCAGGCTAAATAATTATTTCAAAATCAATATAATTTAATAGTAGTTCTGTGATATAAATCATACGGAAGATATGTTAAAGCAGAAAGAAAATTACACTCTTTATTATCTCGGATAATGTTTTTGTAAACTGTTCAGGTCCTGCATATGAATTACGAGTGTAAAGTGCAAAGCTATTGCCGCACCGTTAGACATATCATTACTACCAACGGGAAATCTAGACGCTACCGTGTAACTTAATTTCGTGATAATTCGTCATCATTGTCGGCAGTTAGCAAGCTTTTCACCAAATAAACCTTTCCGAGAGAAAAACGACCCTTCCAGATACATCATATTATGTGATGGATCTAAACAAGTAATTATATAACAATAGACCTATATTTGTATTACGTGATTAATGTTTCTTTTTATCTTGCAACAAAAACTATAAAGAAAATGAACACGTGAACGTCGACAGCGGATATTACATTTTAAGTCATGAATATAAGAACGTCCTTTATTTACTTGCATAAAGATTTTAAGTAAAACTAATTCTCATTCAGTATGACTTCTTAAACTTCCTCCATATTCTTCCCACTAATAGTATTATGATGATAAATAACAAACCTGCCTACCGTATTCTCCGCAATAATAGCGCTGTGATAATAAATTACAAACGTACCTACCGTATTATTCCCAATAATAGCGCTATAATGATAAATAACAAACCTGCCTACCGTATTTTCCCCAATAGTAGCGCTATGATGATAAACAACAAACGTATCTACCGTATTCTCCCCAAAACTAGCGCTTGCGTAGTAATTACTAAACGTATACCTACCGTATTATTCAAAATACTAACGGTTTTACGAAAAATGAAAAACAGAACAAAATGTTCCACTTTTCGCTTCAACTACACGTAGACGAATACAATCTGCTAAAAATATAAAATTCTTTCTTCATATTTCAGTTTAAAGTAAATATTACAAAATTGATAAAATACTGGTTTTCTAGTAGGTACAGAATTATATGTCTATAATTAATGATAGACCACCAATTTGACAGTTCTCGTGCACTCGATCGATTTTAGATTTTTTGTTTAATTTTGTGAAATGTAATTCCACATCATGCAAAAGGTTATGTAGACTCTTTTTTGTCAAGTCTAACGCATCTACTCATTCGCTAGACGCCATCTTTGTGTCAAAATGCAATCGCGCCATTGTACAGAATACATCAATATAGATGTAATGCTCTCCAGGTCGATTGCGACTGAGATTAGTTTCATTACAACGACAGAAACATTGAGAATTAGTGATAAGGAAACTGTTTTGTAGCGTCGACTGTTCCCTCGGTACTTGCCTCATTTATTTACAGTTGTGTAAACAAGAGTATGGAATCTATATTTCAAGTAAAATCAAAATTAAATACGTTTAAAAAGGCAAACCAATTAAAAAAAACTCAAACATTTACAAATCTGACCTACGAACACTTTTACCACGAGTTTCCCGAGATGAATATGTTGTTTTGTAAATCAACTCTACCAAATATAACTCTTAGCAAATCAACTCTACCGAATATAACTCTTAGCTATTACATAAACCATTGCATGCTCACACTACTACAATGTAAGCTTTCCAAATTAACTATAGTAATTTTCTGAGTTGAGAAGCAAATTGACGATGTGATTAAGCCATCGGCTTTCTTGCCCGAAACATTAGATTAGGGTTCAAACCGTATAAAGGAAGTTAACCATACTTGTGTAAATATCGACATGCGAGTACGTAACTGTAAGGGAATGCTTCCTGCAGCAACAACTGACAGGGATTAAAAAGAATGAACACGGTGGTAATATTATATTTCAGAAAGTATGCAAGCAGATGAATTAATCATTGTTTCCGAAAATACATTAAAACAGATATTTTTTCCATTAGATAGCCTAGAGGTACAATGTGAAAGGACTACACAGAAATGAAAAATACAAATGTCAAATAAAACGATCAATTGTCAAAAGTGGATATAACAAAGCATATTATAAGGTTTTTAACCTGTCTAAACGCAAACGTTTACCTCATAGGCAAGGATAATTGACAATTGTATACCGTGCCATGTACGACACTTAAGCCGAGTCTTGATTTGAAAGATTTTTTATATGCAAAATCTTAGAATACGGGCATATACAGGCGGTAGTTGGCACAACTTCCAAAGAAAGCACCAAGGTACTTATTTCAATCGGATTTTAAAATCAACATTTGCATTCCGTTTCAAGTAGTAATTTCGCCTTCACAAACATTTGGAAGCGATAGACAATCGGCTTGATGCAAGCTTGTCTATATGTGTTCCAAAACTCCTAACGAATAATACATAAACGATTCGGTAACGCATTATGTATCGATCGAGAGTATTTTCTAAATCAATCACAAGGAAAGCTAAAGTGTTTCCACATTGTTTTTACAATAGGAGGGTTAAAGAACCCTAATAAATACATGCCAAAGACGGGTGAATTTTTCTCCTCACGATGTAAAGAAGAGTGTTTTTTTTCTATAATAGCCTCGGTTAGAGTTCGACATATTCCCAAGATTGAACTAGTCTCCACCAGACCAGTCCCTAATCAGCATGTGCCGGCGAAAGGTTAAGCGTCATAATGGCATTACCTTAAGATTTTTGCTGTTGGAGCAAGAAAAACGAAACAGGATAGGAACATTTCCAGAGGTTCAGTAAATCTGCAAATAGGATTAAATATCTATGAGAATATCTTATTTTTACCGGTAACTTCCTGGTAGAGTCTTTGCCTGCACCAGGTGGTGGCGCTACGAAAACACGAGATAATGCGACAATAGCGTAGACATATATGGCAGAGCATTTGTTTTCTTTGTGTATGCGAGAGAACTATTACGCTTTTCGGGTAATAGAATGAACTGTTCAAATAAAATTATTATTCAAGAGTAGCTTCAGGGTTTATTCGATCATAAATTTAGCACAAAAGTTCAAAGAATTAAGTTTATATCAATAATAGACGGTTTTATAGGGATGGTCCTAATTGAGTGCCATTATGAGCCGTCATGAACGTTGGATCATCTACCTGTCTAAGCATCAGTTTCAGTGCTGCGTTTTAAGCATATTAGCATATTCTTTATCGATGTTCTCTGGTTCCACCAGCGACTGGTACATGTACATGCATATAATGTGTATCAATATTAAGATGTGTGGTACGTCGTCAGGAGATGTTACCTCCACTGGTTCCGAGCTCTGTGACTAGTCTACTGGCTCGGTGATTATAATGAAGCAGCCCCAGACTTCATTTCATTTCAAATGTAGGTACGAGTAATTCTCTTGGAAAATCTGTAAAAAGTCTGTAAGTGTGAATGAATGTAAATATTACTAGAATTGCATTATATGCTCCGGTAGTGTAAAATAAAGACTGTTCCATAGGTATGAGCTTATTCTTATGGCATCATAAAGAGGAACTACATTTATCATCTTACTTTAAAGACACTACTGACTATACAGATAGATATTTTGGCAGAACAGTTGAGGCTTGTTTTTACGAACGTTTTCTTATTTAAATGGAGAACACTACAAGTACCTTCAAATCAGTGTTACCGCTTGAAACACCAATGTCGAACCATCATAGGACACCTGCTCCACATTCAACAATTGAGAAAAAGGTACAAATCTGGACCTGGTTGCACTAACATTCTTTAACTAAAGCAAATTCAGGACAGCATTAGTGAAGTTAGAAAACTGACGTGACAGAAAATTTTATTTAATCAAAATAATGATATGCTATGGATAAACGTATGTTAAAACAATTTTGCGGGTCTATGGATTCTTAGCTATGGCTGGTTTAGGTTTCGTGTGTACCCTGCGAGTTTTGGGAATCATTTGGACGAAATTTTCAGTGCAAATTTGTGTTGCCGAATCATCCTCGCCAGTTCGATCGCACTCTCTAACGTCCCCACTATGTACACTAGAAGCTTACCAAGTTACCGTCTCGTTATCCTTTAATTTTCCAACTCTGACATTTATTAAACTTACAAGTAGACTGTAGGGTGACCATTCAAACGTCTTGTCGTGTCGAGACACCCCGTTTTTTTTACAATATACAGTTGGTTTAAAAAAAACTACGTATTCAGGGTAAACTATAGTTGGGCTCAAAAACAAAATCAAACTAATGGATTCTTTAAAACATCCACAATCTGCATGCTACGGAAGCATTTCATAAAGGGTAAAAAATATCGAGATACTTGCACTATCAACTGGTAGGTGAATTCAAGTAAAAGAAGAATTACGTGGAAGAATGCGCCAGACAAAAGGTAAAATGAATGCATGCTAAACTGAATTAGAGTGGGCAGTACCTATGCACAAGTCAAAAAAGCATTAGGAGCTTGAAGTTAAAAATGAAACCAAACCACAAGTCTGATTTTCCTGACCCAGATGTCAAAAACCAATCTCAACGAACTGAAGGATAAGTAATTAGAAGATAAGTTTGGTAGAAGACAAAGCGTCTAAAACTTAATTGTTTTCTGCAAATACTATTTCATTACCTGCTTGCAAAAAGAACTTACCCTTCCGGAGCACATGATCTTATTCTTCTTGTTGGTGATATAGCATTTACGTAAAGATATTTTGTTTACGTTTTGTCCTTGTCTCATCGATTTTGAGCTCTTATTTTAGTTAATTAACACTGCGGTAGTATAAAGATAAAACTGTCATTTTGTGCATTCTCGAAAATACTGATGTGAAATTTGTCGTCCATTCTCATTATACCACTTGATATTTTTGCCTGTTTCTAGGCCTATGTGAAAAATAAACTTCATGCAGGGATCAATTTTCAACAAACGGCATTTTGGATGGTTCTATTAACCTACAAGCTACATTGTAGAGTCCTGATGATTGGTGTAGTGTATGTCTGCTATTAGTTAACCAAAATTGTGAATTAAGATACAGTTACCTTGAAAATTGTTCCTCTTCAATATTCAATATTTTTTTGAACGATGATAAATATTTTTTAAATAAGCGTCATGAATGTCTAGGGACTTGATATACATGTATGGTATATCATAAGAATGTATCGTCATCAGTAAATTTTGTTTTCTTTCAATTACCTTGACCTTCTATATTCTTTTACTTATGTAAGGTCACATGAATCGAATGCATGTTAAAACAAATCTGAATGGTTCAACATTGAGAATTGACTTTCGTAACAAATGTATCGTATTAATTGAATAAAAGACTTTTAACCGCAGCTTTCTCAAGTTTAAAAAGCCAGGACAAGTCGGTGAAGGTAAAAGAGGCCTAAAGTCAGTGTTTCAATATAAATCTTGTTTTAAGAAAAAAATAAAAAATAAAAGCATAACACCAGCGGTATCATATACATTTATATATAACAATAATTTAGTTTTTGATAAACACAGTAAATAAATTATACTGTTAAGCAAAACGCAAATGGTCTAGCTTAGTAGAGTGATCGATTAAACGAAAAATGTATTCGACAGTTTGGAGAACAAATGAACATTTTCAACCCCGAGTCATATTTGCATAAAGCAGACGGACAAGGGAAAATGAATGAGGATGTAAGCCTTAGGACATCTAGCACGTCATACTGGTCACTGACCTTCTTAAAGGTCCCAACGGTCGAGTTACACAGCAAAACATGCAATCATCCACTACAGTATTCTTGTAAAGGATTACCCCTTGAAATTGTATTGCTAAAGATTTCTCTCGAATATTAGATTTTTCGGTAGAGCCTCGTTCCAATATCGTCAACACATCATTTGAAAAATACTTGATCGGGATTGGTTGCTTACCAGCTTCCTAGAATCACAGGTAAATAACGTACAATGGACAGCGTGTCTAGGAGTCAGTTTGAGGTCATGTGATATGGCTATAAATAAGTTCTGGATTCACGTACTTTTAGTTGGAATACTTTCTGTTCTTCAGGATTAATACCTTCTGTCTCGATATCCTGTATCTCAATCTCCTGCTCAAGTCAGAAATTATTCAGATGTAAAGAGATAAATATATTAAATACATATTTATCCAAACAGGAGGGGGAGGGGGCGATTGGGGTCTACGTCAGTTCTCCGCTAACGCCTCTGGCTAGTCAATTAAGAATCATGTCCCCTTGTGTTCAGATACTAGTCAATAACCCAGCCATTTTCTTTGCGGTAGATAAACCAATAACTGCCGCTTAAAGTGGATCATCCACGCATCGTCGTAGTAAGTAGACAGTAGACTGTCCAGTTGCTCTCAAAATCAGAGGATAATCCAGCTTCCTTTATAGAAGTTGATAGTACAGCCACCTCCGTAGTCAGTTGATAATACAGCCACCTTTGTAGTCAGTTGATAATACAGCCACCTCCGTAGTCAGTTGATAATACAGCCACCTTTGTAGCCAGTTGATAATACAGCAACCTCTGTAGTCAGTTGATAATACAGCCACCTTTGTAGTCAGTTGATAATACAGCCACCTTTGTAGTCAGTTGATAATACAG
>JAUMHH010184322.1:0-14704 GCA_032359455.1 Chlamys rubida | reverse complement strand
TGGATTCTGTGCTCAAGCCAGCTTTCTTGTAACCCACCTAAATCATGTCAACCATCAAAAAGTCAAATTTAAATATTCAAAACAGTATTCGGCTTTTAGTTTCTTCAATTTTTGTCCAAAACTTTAACAAAATAAGATTTTTTGAATAATTTATAACTGGAACAAGAAATTAGACTTGAGCACAAAATCCATGTTGAGCATGAGAACGGTTTCATGAATACAGGCCCTGGTCCTTAAATTTCACATTCAGATATGTCAATGATTGATCAGAGATTGAAACCATTGACATCATCGACTCTTCAATTTCTGCCGCTTTCCTCGATCTTTATCTACAAAATGACCAACATGGACGGCTTACTACTAAGCTGTACGATAAGCCCGACGGTTTCAACTTTCCGATCGTGAATTGTCCCTTTCTTGATACATTGTATCAACATGCGTGTTTCCTCTACCTACGATGTCTACGTGTTGCAGTTGATTATTTACTCTAGTCCCTGCTCCGAATACCATATCTTCCATGATATAGGGGAATATATTGTTTCTTTGTATAATAAGAAGATCGATGTTTGTTTTCTTTATACATGTAGTCATTATCGGTGGATTGGTTGAATGGTTAACACTCCAGCACACACGCAGGCATACACACATAGGGATTGATTAGCCAAGTGGTACATGACTTGTAGCAAGCGCCTGATAAGGCAGCTCCTGCGAATTCCTCAATATTGTTTTGATTAATGTGTATGCTACAATGTAATTGTATGGATTGTATAAAATTATATATCTATATACTATAAAGCGCACAATAGTGGCTTATGACAGCTAGATAGGGCACTATATCAAATGTTGCATATTTATTTATTATTTATATAATGTGGCTTGTTATTTGTGTCCTTTTTCGTGTTCTCGATGTGAAAACGAAACATTACTCATATTTGACCTGTGTTTACATGGTGGGTGTAGCTGATGAAGCAAAAAGCACTTACCCTTTCAGTAGTACACCAAGTCTTATTATTCTCCTTGTAATTGTTTTCAAGTTTTGCCACTTTAATCTTTCCTTTGTTCATATTTTGCCCTATAATATTATCGATTTCTAGCTCTAATTATTAATTTGTTTTTATCATATTTTTCGCTGACACTTTGGTATTCTTTTAATAATCATAGATTCACTCAGTATAACCGAACGACGTTATGGCAGGGACCGCCAGAAATGGTATCATGAACAAATTCATCATCTTCCCGGGCGTCTGTTTAATCTAGCCTAGTTAATTTGTTCACTTCGAGGCCCCGTTGAAAATATCAAACGTTTAGGATAAGGTTTGAACAGATCAACTGACAAAATATTGTGGAAAACGCGTATTAGATATAAATAATTAAATAATTCAGATGTTATTGAACGAAATAGGTATTAAACGGAGTGACTCGGCTAGGCATTAGTGCAGGAGTGTCTTGTTAAGCTATTCGAACCTACATGAACCTTAATAAAATCAATTCACGTTTCCAAATCGGTAACGAGATACAAAGTCAATAATTGAGAAGACCACAGTTATGGTACTTAACCATGTTTTTGTTATAAAACCTATACAGCACACAATATTTCTTGAACACATTTAAACATGTCTTGGTGTTCAGTGATAAATAATTCAGATGTCAGAAGATATGTAGATTAGCTACTTCTATTGATTGCCGCAATGTACATGAACACAATTCATGTTCACAACACTTTTTGTTGATTTGTATGAAATGTCACTGTAAAAATCAACCACAATTAACCAAAAGAATTGTTTTTAGTTTCGAAATATTCTTATCCACTATATTTGTAAATAAAATACACATGCAAAAAAATAGTAAAGCTTGGCTAATACGACTTCAACTGTTGACCCATATATATCTGAAACCCGCCACAGCTCCGAGTGAACCAATGATCCACGCTAAGAAGTCACAAGGGAAACAAAAGTGTTTACCGTTTTTGTCAGATTTTTGTGTCGGTCGTAAGATAAATGACATTTAGATTGTAAAGAACTATGGCGGATAACTGCCCAGATTTCCCTCAGTCGGCATTTATGAAAACGGAAAAAAATATTATTGAGTAAATAATTTCTAATAGCGAAAATGCATGGCATAGATATAAAACCAACTGAATACGAATTTTTGAACTGTTGAGATATTCGGTATTGTTAATATAATACTGCAAGCATAGTCAAAGGAAAATGTTATTTGTATTTTAATAACATACCTGACATATTGATTTATGAGTCATGTCGAAAAATCCCTGTACACGTGTACAGTACAGCTACGCTTTGTTGGTACATGTAGGACATCATTTAAAACTATATTTATGAATTTTGTTAAACTCCAAATCGCACTAGTTATTTTATACAGTATTTTAACACAAACAAATGATGCCGATATACAAAACAAATGGGATGTGTTGCTTCAGAATAAATAAAAAGGGCCAAGCAACAGGTAACAGGTAACAATTTACTGAAAACGCGGGAAGTCATCAGCGAGGAAATTTGTTTGAAATACAGAAAGACTGCAGCACAAAGTAAGCAGCGTTTAAATACACGTTTAATGCTTCAGTCACCTTTGCGCCGGCCGGGAAGTAGGAAAAAGGCGGCGTCCCGGCGTCCCGGGCGCAGGGGATTTTTTTCCGATCCTGGGATTTGCCGAGCGTATGGTCACATTCAATTAGATACGGGTACTGCACAGCCCCTGCAAACAATTTGCCGGATTAAGTCGAACGGACATCTGAAGGATACCGTAGGGAGCCCGTAAGACTATCGAAAGGATACCGCAAGGCTATCTGACGATTGCCGGGTTGTCGAACGGTAGACGGAAGAAGTTCGTGTGACGGACGATATTTTGCATTTTATATGGGATTTATATATAGGTAAGCACACAAGTCAACACCTAGCTCGTCCGTGAGAAAATGGCGCCTGCAACTTTTATCGAAAAGCTCCCGGCGACCCGTGCGGCATCTAAAAATCGGCCGATAGTGGCCGATAATCTCCCGGCGTCATTACGGTTCCCCGCCTTGCAGGCCGATTTTTGGCCCAAAAAAACCATCGACCTGGCGCCTTTTCGGAAATCGGCGCAAATATGACTAGACATGTTATTCGAAAATTATATGTAATTATGCCATTCAAATGTGCAGGAAGAACAAATATAACAACTCAAATTGAATTGAAATAGTTTTGCTTTAACCAGGTTAATACATATTACGGAATATATCTGAAACTAAAAAGAATTGTAATGATTTCTACCAGATGCATAAATCGTTGCCTGCAAGAAACGTAAAATTGTATCTCTGGTATCTCTAAAGTAAAAATGAGTGACATTCGACAGATAATTGTAAGATGGCTACAACGTTTGTTTGTTTGTTTGCTTGTTTGCTTGCTTGGGGCTAAATGTCCTCGCAGTAGCCAGGGCCATATGTACCCTAGCACCAAGGTAGACACTGCCGAATAAAAAGGCCAGAAAAGAGCTCGCTACAACGTAAAATTATATAATACCCCCGAACTAGGAGCCGGTCGTATACAAAATAATTTCCTTTTGAAAAAAATGTGTTCATAAAATATCATTCTTTCTTCATGAGATGTTTTCTATGAATTTTACACATCATGAAAAAGATATGTAAAGTGTATTTTACTTAAATTACAAATAAACGAAGTGAACAAATTAAGAATAGAAAAAAATCATATTTTAGGTCTATATTTTCCATTTTAAAATTTTAAAAATAACTGAAAACTTAAGAAAAGGATCTATATTAATAAGAATATAAATTATTATTAAGATAGGTATATTAAAACTATTTCTAGTTGTGGTTCTGATTAAATGCAGATGTTTTGATCTCTTCAATAAGATACAGCAGTTTGGAAATATACATATATACATGTATCAAAGGTTTACTTTATACACAAACAATGTACGTATCAAACGTGTCGCAACGTTTCAAGACCGACTGGTCCCTTTTTAAAGCTATGACTGAGTACCAGCGCAACGTTTAAAGACCGGCTGGTCCCTTTTCATAGATATGACTGAGTGTTAACTGGCCATTCAGTCATAGCTAAACCAAGGGACCAGTCGGTCTTGACACGTTGCGCTGGTACTCAGTCATAGCTTTAAAAGGGACCAGTCGGTCTTGAAACGTTGCGAAACGTTTTTACGTACATTATTTGTAAATAAGGTAACACTTTTACATAACAAGTTTTGATCATTTAAACATTTTAGGATTTGTATACAAACCTTGGTTTCATTCATTGTCACCGATGAGGCCGCCGTTGTCCTCAGGACACAGGTCAGCGTGGAAGGATCATAGGCTATGGACCCACAACCATTGTGACGTGCACAGGCCCTTGCACATTGTTGGCGACCAACAGATTGCTGTATGCTTATGGTACTAACTTGGAGTTCATTGTAAACAGTTACATTGTTATCAAAATCCATTTTTTCACAAGTTGTGTTGAACAAAGCAAGCCCCGTGGCAATGCTGGCACAAAACAATGATATGTAAAAACTAAACATTTTATATTTTCCCTTTTGCAATGCCAGTTGTTAACATACAAAGATACGCGGATGTGTTCACTGTGTGAAGCCCTGTATGAAGGTGCCCAGCCAAATACAAAACGCAAGTCATCTATCCAACAGCAAACTCCTACTGTGACGCCACTCTCATCCTGCTACAGGTGAATTCTGATATGCTATTCGTGTTACATATTTATACAGAATCGTCACTTAAGCGTAAATATATCTCTCTGTAGGAGAACATGCCTGCATATAAGCATGACAATATTAATCTTGTTTAATTTCCCGTTGAAGACCATATACTGTAAGCGTGTATATTTTAGATGTTTATAATGTAAGCGCTTTTCTGTTCGCGCTTTAAATTTTTAAATTATGACTGCGCTAATTGAAGTTTCTGTTCAAAATTGTAATCGCGTGGATCCTTGATCAACTGGCTAATGAGACGGGTCCATGCTATTTTGCCGTAATTCAGTGGGTATTCATATTGTCTCTGAATCGCATCTGAAATCAGTGTAATGGGGCCGCGGTGGCCAGGTGGTTAAGACGTCTGACATTCTGCTACCAATATCCCTCCACCACTGGGTCGTGGGTTCGAGACTTGCGTGGGGCAGTCGCCAGGAACTGGCTGTAGGTCGGAGGTTCTTCTCCGGGAACTCCGGCTTTTCTACACTACCAAAACCTGGCACGTCCTTAAAAAGCACCAACACATCAAACCAAAAGTAATGCTAAATGAACGAAACGGAGAAGTAATACAAACGTTAGCATAGAACAAACAAACACACTATATGGATATGACATTAAACACGGTTGTTTTTGACGAGAAGTGGTCTTTTCCACCATGAACCATGTTAATGATATATATTTATATAACAATTACCTTACTTACCTGATATAATTCATTGATAATGATTAAAAGCCACAGTTCTCCAACATCTTCTTTGATATATTGTTTGCATGATTTCACTAGTCTTAGTTTTGGAATTTCGTTCAATGCTGGTCGATAAGATTTTTGTTTTGTTTTCTTGCGTAAGGGCTAACCCTTACCCTGAATA
Source organism: Chlamys rubida (assembly GCA_032359455.1). Taxonomy (NCBI): domain Eukaryota; kingdom Metazoa; phylum Mollusca; class Bivalvia; order Pectinida; family Pectinidae; genus Chlamys; species Chlamys rubida. The sequence goes on along the minus strand of JAUMHH010184322.1, from coordinate 9,128 downwards.
ACCCTTACCCTGAAATGTTTTGGCAAGAATATGTATATATGGGATGAGATGTATTAAGTGTATGATCGCCGAGAAGTGGAATCTTAGTGAGAACTAAAGTTGGCAGTAGGAGTCGTTTGAACAGCATGATTAATGTATGTTAATTGACACGTCATCAATATATATGACTCAGTAATAACGTCCTGGTTGCTCATATGTTGGTTAATTTTAACAAGTGGTGAGTGAAAACTCCGATTGTCGCCAATAAGAAACAAGGGCTTTTAAAGCAAAATAATTCCTAAAAGCACATCAAATTTATTTGTCTCAGCAAATTTATAGCAGTGAAATGATATCAGATATTCTGAACTTTGTTTTATTTATATTTTAGAATTTCACCTGACCATTGATTGGCTCTAACCAACCTTTAAGCAACCGGGGCAACGTTGCTACATGTACCTTTCCAATACGTTTTTTTAGAGATATTGTCGTACAAGGTTTTTGAGCAAAAGTCACATAATTTGGTGATCACGTGGTGCTTGAGCGGGAAATTTACGGGCGAGTTCGATCATCAACTTTATTGACTATCATCTAACTAGAGTACGATCAACTCACGTTAGTAATGTTAATTGCGCAAATGAAAAGAAACTCGAAGTTACGGTGCCCATGTCTAGACGACTATGGTACGACCTACCTTTAGTCGGACACCAGAGCAACTATTGGTCGTCTGCTCATGCGTATTTATTTGAAACATTGGTTGTTGTTTACAGTCATGTTTCAGCACCTTGGGTGTAAGAGCCCGAGTATGATAAATGGATGACGATTGAACTCGTCCATAACTTCTAAAGAAAGTCACATCGGTAATAAGCACATTTCGTCCCACCACCCCTTCCTACTCCATCCTATCCTTCTCCCGTTCCCAAAAAACATTTATATTCATTATTTTTACCATATGTATTGAGGAGAGGACTGTATGAAGTTGAAATAACTTGTTGTACAATCCATTGGCATATTTGTACACTAAAATATGTTAAACTTAAGCACATTTCGTTAGTCTATATTGGTAAATTTAGAAAAATAGGTAAAATTTTCACAACCTCCACTAAAGAAATATAATATCAAATAGCTATCACTGTCAGATATACAGTCGGGAATCACACACTGCTGTTTGTTTTGTTTTTGTATACTGTTGTATATGTAACAACTGTCAGACTATCATTGTAAACGGAAAGTACACATCCCTTTTTCACGTGAAATGCGCATCTAAAACTCTTTCGAGTCCAGAAAGATAAATTATCTCGAACGAGGTGTATTGCGTTTGAAGAAGCAAATTCCCAAGGATAACAAGTCGTACGTCATGTAATGTTAATTTTAGATCGACGTCGGGAATAGTTTTCTACATAATTTTCGGTGTGTGACTGCAGAGAGATATGGAAATCGCTACCCATCCGTAACGGCCAGTATAATTCTTCTTGTACTTGTTCATGAGTCTAAGTTCTCAGATGTTATCATTATTTGAATAATTTGAGTTTAATCTATAAGTTTGGTCATGCTTTAGTATTTTCATGTTTTCTATCTGTTGTTGCTTGGTGATTCCAGCTTAGATTTTGTCCTTGTGAATGATATCATATACACCCAAGGATAAACTCTGACATCATATACATCCGGGGATCAACTCTAATATCATATACATCCAGGGAACAGCTCTGCCACCATACGCATCCGGGGACCAGCTCTGACGCCATATACACCCGGGGAACAGCTCTGACGCCATATACATCCGGGGATCAACTCTGATATCATATACATCCAGGGAACAGCTCTGACACCATACACATCCGGGGAACAGCTCTGACGCCATACATCCGGGTATCAACTCTGACACCATATACATCCAGGGAATAGCTCTGACACCATATACATCCAGGGAACAGCTCTGACACCATATACACCCAGGGATCAACTCTGATAACATATACATCCAGGGAACAGTTCTGACACCATATACACCCAGGGGACAGCTCTGACACCATATACATCCGGGGAACAGCTCTGACACCATACACATCCGGGGAACAGCTCTGACGCCATACATCCGGGGATCAACTCTGACACCATATACATCCAGGGAACAGCTCTGCCACCATATACAACTGGGGAACAGTTCTGACACCATATACATCCAGGGATCAACGCTGATATCATATACATCCAGGGATCAACGCTGATATCATATACTTCCAGGGAACAGCTCTGACACCATATACATCCGGGGAACAGCCCTGACACCAAATACATCCGGGGATTAGCTTTTATATTGTTTACATCCGGGAACAGCTCTGACCTCGTTTCCAGTTGGGGAACAGCTCTGACACAGGTTACATCGGAGGTGACAGCTTTGACATCGTGTATCTACTGGGCCCCGTTTTCAAGCTTGATGAGGTAGATTCAAAACAATTTCAATATATTTGAACTAGTACCGGTGAATTCTATTCATCGTCAGTTAAGAAAAAAAGACAGAAAATGTTATAAAACTACTTACTGAATTGTTTTGTATAATTCAACTGAAGAATATTTGACACAAATGCCTACAAACTTGAAATCAAGTTTGGGGAATGGTAATAAATGGATAAATGGTATTTGAACCAAAGAATAATGGTGAATATTTGTTCTTGATTAGAGCTAATATGATATTAAAGCTGCTGCTTTTCCTACATTTATATTGATACACTGTAGCATATGAAAATTAATAACTGCTTTGTAAAGTAACATTTTCATATAAGGCAATATAAGACAAAAAATACCTTATTTTGTGGAAGTATCGATGCGTTTGATGTATTTTACAGCGTAAATAAGCCTATAAACTGAGTAAGTGTCTCTTGTGACTCAGTCCCCGGGTCGTACGTCGAGGACAGACTCCGCCATTGGCATCATCTTTCAAAAATTAAAATCTTGGGTTATCGCCAGAGAGTGTCCGAAGAACCATTTGAGTGATTCATTAAATATGAGCATTTTGTTGTTGTAAAAAAAAAAAAATTCATTGAAGTTCCGCAATGTATGAATTGGTTGTCAAAAATGATTCATCAAAGTTGCAGTCATGACGAAAAAAGAGTTTAGTGCATTAGTTACAGTTTTTTTAATGAAGTAAGAGGATAGTTGATAACCATAACTTTTTTTTTTCTATTTATTTTATTTATGCTTGCATCGGAAAACATTCAAAACACTTAAACATGTAAATATAAGGAATTATTTTTTTCAGTATTCATGAGATCAAAACAGCATTGGCTTTCTGGATATTCTGGATATTTCAATAAAACATGTTTTAACTTCGTCAATCAGTTATACGGGCAGTTGCTGTTAATTTTGTTTTATATTTCAAAGTTCAACCCCGATAATTGCCCATAAAGCATGTGAATATAAAAGCATATACATGTATATCACTTACTTATATGACTAAATATTTATTAAAAAGCAGTAAATATGAATTGCATTATGCTAAGCACAATACTACATGATCATATAATATGTATAATGTCAAATGTATTTGCCTTGGACAAATGTTCCTACCTCATTACTAGCAGTTTACAAATCTAGACCACACGGGCATTAGCATCACTCCACAGGCTCGATTCCCAAATAGTTCCCCAACGTCCGGAATGGTATATTTCTACTCGCCCTTCCAATCCAACGGGACCCATTATCCTCACAACTCCTGCTTTGTTTCAAAATTCCAAAATGAAAATTTAGTTATGAATCAAAGCAGTTAATCTGGTATGCAAAGAACAGCGTTCGTAAAGCCTACAATGCGATCTCTTATTACAAATGGTCTCTTAACAAAGGTCATCCTTGACCTTACAGGGGTTACGCTCACGTGCGTTCTGTGTACCCATGGAATATGTCATGACAAATTGACAGTTCTTTACGCGCTATCGTGTGGATGATACAGATATAGTAAGGTACATCAAAATAATCACGTGGAAAGGTAACGGTTAGATTTACTTTTATTTAGAAATCATGTGTCGCTCCTCTGTTATCTTCAAAGGACATTCAGCTTAGTGATTAGTCAGTTTTCCAGCTTAAACCAATTAAATAACTTACTGCGTGCCTTTACTTTAGTCATGACCTTACAAGTGGTGCATAGATCATAAGTGATCGTAACTCCTGAAATTTCGGGGATGATCACAGGTTAACATAACATGAAACTGTTTGATTGAGGAGCTCACAGTTTACGAGGAGTCCCGTATCACATAATCTGCCAACAAAGGTGGTCTTTGGAGAAGGATCGACAGTTTATTACGAGGAATAACATAATCAACATGTTTGCATTACTTTGGAAATAGTTTAGTTTTTTACCAAGCATGTATAATGTTATCAAACTACATGAATATGTTTTACAGATATAGTGACAAAACCACTGCATTTTTGTATATATGTTTGTATACATATTGAACCACTATATTGGTTTGTATACATATTGAACCACTCTATTGGTTTGTATACATGTACATATTGAACCACTATATTGGTGTGCATACATACTGTGTCATTGCTAAGGTTAGAGCTTAATAGTTTTAGCTCAACAATATGGTTCACAGAACAACGGAGTTATTCAAGAAGTAATCTTGATTATTTTGGGGGTTATACGGTATGTACAAGAAAGTTTTGTGCACTTTGCTTAAATCCGCAAAATAATTTAAGCATAAAAGTGCACACATATTTTTTTCTTTTCATTCTATACTGTATAACTCCTTAAATATCTTTCTTCTGAATAATGGAATTCGAATACACAGACATCACTTATAAATACATGCTTACGAATATTTATTCAATAATTGAACTTAATGTTGCTGATCATTTCTTCATATAAATTTGAATGATATTACAAGTTATTTTTTGTGTATTTTCAGACTATTAGTCTTTTTTTATATAAAAATCTTAATTAGTGGATACGCCAACGCTTTTGGAGTTTTTGTCTTTTTAAGTTATACGCTATACTGAAATATGACAAAGCCAAACAACAACTGTTACTGAGAGGGGGGGTAGTAATGCATAAATTGTATAACTCTACCCTCATCTGCAGTGGTGTTACTACTGCATGCACCTCCTATGTCGTCGTCATGGTAACAAGTTCCAGACAAATAAAGTCTCTAGTGCAGTCAATTAACTGAGACTCATGTCCATAACAGTCACACCCGTCCACCAAAATGTTGCCCTTTCCCGGTGGCACACTAAGATATGCTGATCCCTCCCTGAAAGAAGAAAACGACCATTTATTTTTCATGTGATATTCTTCGTTTCGATATTCTACGTCAAAAAATAAAGCATTTTTTTTCTATAAGATATCCACATATGGTGTTATTTGGCAATTTCCTCAACAAATAATGTTTTAAACAGCAGAATATTTTCGCAGCTAAGTTTTTATTCTAATTTTCTAAAATATAATATTGCATTTCTCTGTATATGTCTATTAGAGTCACAGTGGAAAACGAGTATCGCTTTCATTATGCTTTATATATATTTAAAAAAATCACTAATACGTTAACAACTTCCGTTGTTTGCTATTCAATTATTAACATCAATGTTCAAATTGATACACTCGAATCATCCATACACTCTCAGGTTAAAGGTTGGTGTTCCGTGAACCCCACAAAACGTAAGATGGGCGAAATTGAAAATGCTCAAGGTATTTTGTGTTGCGGGTACCTTTTTTAGCGATGGCCGACAGCTGTTAGCCTACTTAATCACCAACATTAAATAAAGTAAAAATCGTGTTAAGCCGTTAATTACTGTTTAATTTAATAATGCTTAATTGTAAAAGATGTATTCATACCCAAAGGCAATGCTATTTTGGTTAAGTCTCATGGGCAAATGAAACAGACAATATTTGGTAGTTTTCATTGAGTCCAAATTGAGTAGAAACTGAAATAGATATTCCTAATAGCTGATCGGTGTGATAGCTTGTATCAATTTGCCACGTTACAGATAAAAATAGAAAACGTCAAATAGATAAAATTGCGGTAAGTCGAACGCGGTTGCGTTCCTTCACATTTAATAATTGCTGAAATGCCATAGTCAAAATATTTATTTTTATTAATTTGTTTGTTTGAGATCCAATTTTTCTCTTGTGAATTCATTGATTTGATATTAACGAAGGTCTGCAAGCCTCATACCACTGTTGCACTTTGGAAATAAAAAGTAGGATAGCATGACTCGTATATTTTCCTCACAGTTCATTCATCTGTGCATCAAGTGCTTTAGGGTACAGCCTCGAACTTCCGTGGTTCTTCTGGTGTACATTATCTTCGATTGGTCAGGGTTACGATCAATTTACCCCTTGAATGTGTCATGCCAAAATCGAAGGCACGCGTTTAACTTCTTGATAGGGTTTCAGGTCTAAACAACCTTGGCCCGTATTCATGAAACCGCTCTCATGCTCAAGCATGAATTCTGTGCTCAAACCAGTATTATGGTACCTTGCTTAACTCATGCCAAACGATCAAATACTCAAATGCAAATTATGATTTTATGAAAGATCAGATTTGTCTATTTGTATCATGGGCCCCATTCCTTTTATTCAAATAGAATGTTTCATTCGTTCACATATTGTTAATACACAAATTTCGTGAAGTTACTAAAAAAAGTCTTGATTATTTCTTACAATGCCATTGGCTGAATCATATACATGTGACCAGTTTTGAAAAACTCTTGACTAATCCTCAAACTTTCTGGTGTTTCGCTCACTTACGTTCTCTGAAACCCTGTAATATGTCATTACAAGGCACACAGTTGGTCATTAAATAAGTGACAAGGCGAGCGAATCCACAGGAAATTCGAGGATGCTCCAGATCCGTTTTCTGGTGAGTATGGATTTATAAATATAACCTTAAGGGGAATCTCCTGCAGATTCGCACCGAATAAATTATTGTTCGATAAATAGACAGACTGCACTTCAAACGTTCATATGTTTGGTTTTCTTTTAAATTCAAAAATATATAATGTAGTTCAGCATGAGTGTTCTACTTGGCGGCGCTGATTCAGAACCTGCAATAAATTATGACAGATAAACCACATATCCAAGCAATCAAATTATAGGAATATTGCATTTTTGATTTGATTATTGACGCCCCGATGGCCGAATTGGCCAAAAGACCTACAAGGGGACATATAGAAACTTTGGTCCAAAGACGAAATTAAGGGGAGATATGTAAAGATGTGTGTAAGAAACACTACATTGTAATCATCTAGTGTTTTGTTCTGCAATGGAGCAGGATCCCTAAGAAATACAATATAAAACAGATTAAGTACTTGTATCCCAGCTGTCGTCACACAACTTGTGAAGCCGTATAGTCCCATAACCTGGCATATATGCTGCTCCACATTCCGACTAAATATATTTCAACTCGTCCTGCATATTCGGTAGCCCCACCAACCAACCTGACTGCACCTAAAGTAAGAAAACAAGGGGAAATGGTTCAGTTAAACATATAGAGCAGTGTTAACTTAACTGTGAGGGTATATTAAATAGTATTAGACTCTTTCATGCCTAGGGGTGTAGGATAGGGATATTCCACCCAAGGGGTTTCAAATTTGGTAAAAACACGAACCTTTGCCGAAGGTATTGCCAAATTTGAAATAGCGAGGGATTTAACTAGCACGATCTTTTCAACATTCGCGATCGTTGCCCCCATTGTTTGTCATAACACAGCATGTATATGAAGAATCAGCGATTTGCTAATGACGCTTGTAGGTTTGTTTGTTTTTAGTGTGACATGTGATAATAATGTTGTCGTTCATACATGTATAAATGAAGGTTTGCATCACTTGGTATGACGAAAATTTAGTGTTTAGTTTATAAGTGATAATTATGTTGCTGTATAATGTGTTGCTGTTGATTTGTTTGTGTTTCACGTGTAACTAACATCCACAGTCTTTTGATGTCATGCCAAGGTAGGGTTGCCTTATTTCTTTAGCAAGTAGGTTGGTTTATATAAAAGCATATTTGTGGTAAAAAAGCGAAGAAGAATTTGAGTTTAAAAGCAAGTCGAAAAAAATGTGTGTCTTCTTTATTTATACAAAATAAATATGTCCATTATAGCAATTTAGTTTCCTCATCAAATAACAATCATACATAGGAAGTATCATAACATCTCATTTATATTAACCGAAGCATGGGCGTACGTAAGTGTTGGAAGATTCACAACAACAGCGTCGTATCAATCGGATGATTCCCTGGTATTTTTTTAGTTGTGAGATACGTAAATCATGTGTCTTTTTTTTTTTAAAGAAAACAAGTTAAGAGCGGCGTTTCTCAATAGCGCTAATTATGACATTACCATTTGCAATTAATGTAAAGTTACCTTTATTTCTTTGCTTTGTAGTTTTTGTTTAACCTGTTTCGGGAACTTCACGATTTCCTTTTCTCTTGAAAACTGGCGATACGGTATAATCTTTTCTGTATATCTGTTGAACTACATTTACGTAGATATTGTTGTTTTACACTAGTATTCATATTGTACATATGAGCCGAGGTCATACATACCTTAGGCAGTTTTGTTAAGCTCCTGGGGAGAACAAACAGCCCCAGTGTCGTGAAAATGATCAAATCCATTTGCATTCCAGCCGCCATTTGAACAGTCTGAAAGATGCTCTTCGGTACTGGAACATTGTACGTTGGCCAACCAAACTAACAAGGCATAGGGTCCATATCCAAGCATGTAAGAAACAGCGATTCCAGTGTTGAAAGACAGTTGAATTTACATCTTATTATACTGATAATACAAAATATTTGCAAATGTTCTAAATATGATATCATGTGGTATCAATATTGCACCATGGCTTTATAATCAATTGATACTAATTACAATGTACGTTTGATATCTACTTAATAATGAGCGGGAATCACTTTTATGTAACTTACACCTTACCTGTAATCCATATATCACTTTGATGTAGCTTACACCTTACCTGTAACCAATATATCACTTTGATGCAATTTACACCTTACTTGTAATAAATAGATTGCTTTGATGTAGCTTTCAAATAACCTGTAATCCTCATATCACTTTTTTTTTTTTATATATTTTTATTCAGTTTTTCAAAGCACATACACATGACAATATTTGGGAGACTATAACATATACTTCACGGTACAC
>JAUMHH010184321.1:0-31062 GCA_032359455.1 Chlamys rubida | reverse complement strand
GTAGTTTTCTTCGGCGTCCTCTGTTTTTCTCTCCTTAAATAATGTTCAGACTAATAAAGTTCCACTATATACATTAATCAAAGGCTGCAGAAAAACATGTGTATAACGTGTAAAAATGGCAGCACTTTTTTGACATGATCTATTACTTGAAAAAAAATATTATCAAGTTTTAAGCGTGGTAGAAAATCATCAATTACGACTATGATGCAGCCAGGAAAATTGTTCTCCTTGGCATACGATTTTAGTTGTCTACACCTCAATATAGAGCCTCGTTTTACAGTAAAATTGTACCTTGGATTGAGAAATACCTGTCAACGTGTTTATGAATCTGTTAGATCTGAGTCATGCCAATTGCATGTCTAATCAAGCAAATTGTATGAAACAGAAATTGTGAAATACCTGAGCAGACATAAAAAACACGGATAATCATTAAGTTTTACATTCTGATCCATCCTGTTGCTTCAGATCGTAATCGAGGAGTCACGTGAACGTTTGTTGTCAAACAGATACATGGTTTCCATAGTGACGGAGTGACTAGTCTCCAGTGCGGAATAAGGTATCGCCGTATCCGGTTTCTATTTGTCATGTGTTATATTTCTGTCTGTGTTTCTATGTTCCAGTGTGTAGCCAATCCAGGCGACAAGCACATGCATACAGATTACCGAGCTCTCGGTTTCCGAACGAGATTTAATTTCCTTCACGAAGAGAGCTTCAGCAGCTTGGGGTGAGTGACCTTTCATCCCTTCATAGTTTACTGTAGTTTGTGTAATGGACGGATCCAATAGTGTGTCCGATTTTCACGAATCCTCCGAACCAGCCTGTCCGTTTTCTTCACGTGGAACATATTAAGTTATTCACATTTCTCACTTCGATATCCCCTCTCTCCCATTCTCAGACAAATTTGGAACCCCAACGTGGTATATGCCCATCTTTGAGTTATCCGAACTTGGAAAAGATTTCACCATTGTAGAGATTAGCCATATTCTGTGTCTCTATAACTCTATCAATTTGTTTTTATCTGTCTGGTATGTATGCATTTTCAGCACAGGGTTTATGGTGTTTTATAACAAAAGTGTATGGTGTTTTAAAACAAGTGTATGGTGTTTTATAACAAACGTGTATGGTGTTTTATAACAAAAGTGTATGGTGTTTTATAACAAAAGTGTATGGTGTTTTAAAACAAGTGTATGGTGTTTTATAACGAAAGTGTATGGTGTTTTATAACAAAAGTGTATGGTGTTTTATAACAAAAGTGTATGGTGTTTTAGAACAGTGGTGTATAGTGTTCAGCAAAGAGTTAAATTAGTGTTTTAACACAGGAATGCGTGTATTTTCGTGTGTGTATGGTTGTACATTACAGCTGTTGTTACATGGACTTGCGGTTATACATCACAGACCAGTATTGTATATGGTGTTTAGCAAAGGTGTTATGGTGTTTCAACACATCGGTTTATAGCGGTTTAACCAGGGTAACATGGTCTTTTGTCACATTCATGTGTGATGTTTTTGCACAGTAGTCTACTGCTTTTCAACATAGGGTTTAGCTATATCAGCACAGCCTTGGTGTATGGTTTAATCAACCTCAGAGCACAGAAATAAAAGTCTGGTGCAGTAATTTGTCCTGATAGGCTAACTGATGTGTTCACACTTCACGTTGTCCTGACAACATACACTAGAGTGTCCTATGGTAGGTTTAAAACGTATATATAAACGAACAACAAGTCGGCTGCTTTTCACCAGTTTTGTATTATATCAGTTTTTGCTGTGATTTTCCCGGATATTCTTATCCTGGAGCAAAGACCGAGCAATGTACGTGTCATAATACGCTCAAGAGCATAAAAACACACAGCTGGCTCGTCTTGGGGAAATGTAGTGTTTTTGTGATGTCGTGAGATTATCTTATCCAGACACTTACATATCAGTTTATTTTATACGTCTGTGTCTGATCCAATCATATAACTTTGAATAGGGTATTATTATTTTAATGTTTAACTTAAATTGCCGCTAAAACGCGCATCCCCAGCTAGCCTCCAAGGCAAAACAAAAAGGATAAAATAAAAACATTAACTATTGTGAAATTAATTCGTGAATGCGGGAGTATATAACATACGTAAATTGATTCAAAATATAAAGTTTAATGTCCATATTAATGAAATTGAATGAAATTCATTTTACTATTATTCTAAACAAATACGACTTGAACTAGTATAAAATGAATTATGGGACAAAAGCAAAGCTATTGTATTATAGTTTCTGGAATCATGGGACTTGCGCAAGTCTATAGAATTATAGTGTGTAGAATTACGGGACATGCGCAAGTCTACAGATGTTTATCGAACCAACACGTACATGAACTCTGTTGATAATATATACACAGTCATACACAGGACCATGTGTCAGTAAAAGGCGCTGAAATATATTGACATATAAGTATATAAATATATACATGTACTAACATTCATTTGTGACTTGACATATTTTAATACTAAATTACCCCCTTTCGGGCCCCTGAGCCAATTACTGACGTCCCAGATGTAACTATCTTTTGTACTCCTTCCCGCCACACCCACACAATGAGGTTAATTCACGTGACTAAAATGTATTAATCCCATTGGCTTACGGCAAAGGTCACGACCTGTACTGCCGCGTCACTGTTCGGGAAAAGCTGATGGACTTCGCATGTGACAAGGACAACAGAGGAGAGTACGATGTGGTAGTTAACTTGATATTGTAAGCATTATCTCACTGTGGATGTCGCGGAAAGCCTTATCGTCTCGCCCGTACACTGTACTGGAGTACATCTCTCACTTCAGATGTCGAAGTACCCCTCAGGTGTAAAGTGGGGTTTCACAGGTAAGTGTCTCTTCTAGATTTTTTTTTACTCGAATGCGTTCCCAGGTAAAATCTCATAGCTGGATGACCACGTGGCATTTTGTGGTAAATGAGAAAAACTTGGCTACCTGTTAGACGGGTTCACAGGTATATTTAGTCGGACAGTCACGAGGATGGTCGGCCGGCAACATTCCGGACAGAAAGGTAGAGAAATAGTTGAGGATTTTGTTACATGTTGTGAGATGGTACTCTCGCGGTAGATGTAATGACCGTGTCTTGTTTCGCCAGTGATGCTCGCGTGTATCGACTGATGTTAGACCGACACGAATCCTCACACACACGTATACACCAAATTCCTGGATTGATGGGCGTTTTCGACTGGAAATATGAATTCGTCGAACTTTCACGGTAAATCAGTTCAAATACGTTACAACTGTTAGCTTATAAATTGGGTCATTCGTCTACTTATCTGGAGATTTATCAGATTGCCTTAGGGGCGTATCATCTGGAAAGACAATCTATATATTTATGATATGTTGGGGGCGTGTAGCTTTAGACTATATAATGTATGATATTCCCTTACTGATATTACATCTCGTAAGGATTCCAAGTGTAAAACTAATTGCAGATATATATATCTTGTATGAAAAATCGCCACTGGCCTTTCCTTATTGAAAAACAAATCTGACAAATTGTCTATAAAAGCATCCTCGATTCCTATTTTGATAAAGACGAGACGTTTGAAAGTTTTTTTTTTATCTTCAGACGGTTGTGAAAGTATAACTTATAATAATGATATTTACAATGACTATACATGCGTGACAATACTACAGTGCATATTCTTGTATAATAAGCATTTTCTGAGTTCGATCGAAAGTATACAGCTGTTGGCTCCTAGTATAAAACCTCAGTAATGCGCGGATTAATGTGGGCTACAAAAATCTAACATCTGACGACACGTTTCAAACCTTTGAACTTTGAGGACATCTCCGCGCTCAAATGTCACGCCCTGCTCTTACCCCCCGGGCCCCCTAACATTCCGTCTTGCAATATATGTGTATATTATATACCAAGTGACCTACATATGCACCAAAGTGCTGTGAGATGTGTTGGGTTAAAGGTCACCAAGAAGATACACGCCGCCTGTATGTGTGTCCCATTCATAATTTGTATGTGTCACTTCACATGGTAATGAGGGACACTGTTTGGGAGGGTGATCGTCAGGTATCTCCTTTTCCGAAACCCTGCACTAGCCTACCATATACGGACCTAATCTTGTAATCCATCCTTTCGTAATTAAAAAATAAGAACATATATAAGCGCAGTCATCGTCACCAATGCAAATTAATAAGCGATTGAAGACCCTTCTCTGTTCTACGTTCTTGTTTCGAAGCTCCAGGTCCCTTCTGCCCCTTGCGCGACACCCCCCTCCCCCATTTATCTGATTTTAGATCTTCTAAGTCTACCTTTTCGCAAATGTGGAGACTTGGAGACATGTATTCGCTTCTTTGCAGCGATGTATACCATGTATTGGAACTCGGTAAAGATAAAAAACTAACTGAAACTGCTTATCCATTTTGCTATTTTAACACAGTTTCCAATTTTTATTCACGTGAAATTGTTTCACACAAACGGGTAATTACAACACAAACGTTCATGTAATGTTATATGCACAGCTATATCCACGAGCAGTCCTTTACAAGTTGCCTTTTCCGGTCCATTATCCGACGCTCCGTGTTCGTATTAGCCGACATAGTAGCTCCCCAGCAGTGGCGTAGTAGGTCGGACAACAGCTGGGTCTCTCCCATTGAACAAGTATTGGGTCTATACAGCTGCCGGGGTGATAATAAAGTACGTATCACATTACTGTCCCATTTTACAGGCGATATTGTCGTCCGTGGTTGTCATGGTTACCGATCAAAGATGGGGGACGGTCGGTGACCAAGGACAAAGTGGTTATGTTTAAATATCTGTCTGTTGCACAAGAGTTCGCGCGAAAATAATTTAAAAAAATAATCCTTTTTGTTTGTCGCACAGTGTGGTTCTAGGATATAAAAAACGGATTTAATACAAATTTGTGGCCGAAACGGCGTATATCGGGGAGGTTTTTGAATATATTTTTCATTAGTTTGAGTTGACTTCGATTGTTTCATATGCTTTACGTATTGCGGTCCCGTCCTCAATGACCCTGGCTGTTGCGAGGACTTTTATTTCAAACAAACTTAAACGAACAAAAACTATTTCGGAAGGATCTGGTGATCGGTTTTGCTGCAGATGTCGTGTAACATGTTAGATTGTTAATCTTGGGGTGTGTGACGGCGTGCAGAACGTCCGACCAAAGATCATCGCATTGGATAGTTCGTCAGGTTCCTTGCCACAAAGGTCAAATAGATCAAGTCATATTACTTACCTCTGATCAAATAACTAGACGCTGAAAAATTAAACGACCTTGCTTTTAAATCGGTTTTAGTCACCGGCCTTGGCTCCATGGCCCAATTAACTCCAGTCACCAAACTCCATGACCTTGGAACAATAGTAAAACATCGGAGTCACTTCGTGACGTTGACTCAAAGGTCGTTACCAGGGTCGGCATAATCCTTCACTCTAGGTCAAAGGTCATGAATGCTAATAAGCTCAAATCATCCAAACTAAAATAAAGCTATATATGTACTGGTGTATGTATGGATACCCGACCTCCAGCTACTAAATATAGCCGCCAGTCTCGTGGACCCCCAGCCACGGTTTAGTACCCTCAGTTCGCTGACGCACTCTCCTTTCTAATATTGGGTAAACATTTTTCACACCTGAGTTTTTCCCACGATCCAAGATATCATGTAGCCTAATAGAGTCTATATGTACGTGTACCCGACCTGCCCTACAAGTATCCAGGTAAGGTATTATGAACCATTCGACTAATTCGTGAAAAATGACGTAATTATCCAAGTCGTCTTGGTAACGGCTAACATCAGTTGACTAGTAAGTGGCAAGCCTGTGGTTATTTAGTGACAATAAGTCGTAAAACCTAAGTAGGTTTTTAACAGGGAGCTTACACGACCCTTAATCGGCATCGGGGCTGTCTGGTAGTCTGGACTGTCCCATTGGTCTAAACACAGAGACGACGGGGTGTCCCGACCATTCGCTACATTTTGTACGTTGTGTACTTCGACCTACAATATTTAATTGCATGGATTGCACGGATTTTATCAATTGAAAAAGAGAAAGGAAAAATTTGTTTAGGACACAGAGACAACAATGTTGCGTCGTTTGAACGATGTCAATGATTTTTTTGGATGAATTATCTTTTTTAACGTTTCTGTTTTATAACTCGAATCGATTGGTTACTGTGACAAATTAACCACGGAAGACGCATGATGCGTTCATCTGATGGTAACTCAATATTATCATTTGAAATGTCGTCTTTTATTACCATTAGGATTCCTTTGTAAGAACTTCCGGTCTGTCGTTTGTAGTCCAGTACCTATATCCGGAATATCAACTTATTCACCCCTGCAGACACATTTAAACTCTTCCAATTCAAAGGTTGGAATAGTTCACAATGACATTTCAGGGGTGTATGAGTTAATACATAGGCCAAAACTGTCCCTTTCTTTTTCTTAATATCATTGTATATAATTGCATTTACTGATTCCTTATGATCTATACATGTGGTATATCAAGTCTATTACCATCACCACTTTGAGCACCCTAGTGATGTTTCCTCACTCCCGACGCTTTCTCCCCGCTTACCTAACTTCTTGGTGATATCATTCTGCCTGTTACGCGTGCGGGCGTCCGTCTCTTTGACGGCCCTCCAGGCATCAGCCCTGAGGCGCTCGGCGAAAGATCGCTCCTTGTCAGACATGGAATAGTTCATGCTGTTGGACAATCCCCAGTCGTTGGTGGTGTAACGGGAATACAGGGCATTCCTAGAGGACAACAATCCACACACATATATAATATAGTCATTCATGGACGACAAAGACATTCTTGAAAGAATTAATTCTGTATTGTCAGGTACAGAAACAAAAAATGAAGTTCTTGGACCCCATGCATACACATTTTAATCCACTTACTAACACTCTTAGAAGGAAAAAATACACCCATATTTGTACACTATGCTGGGTTAGTCTTGATATATATGTATATATTCCGCTAAAATGAATAAATGAATTTATAAGTTCCAAAGACATTAATTGAAGGTGCATAGAAATAAACTCTTTACGTAAATTCCTGTGTAATGAGAGAGAAATGAACATTGCAATTAAGAACATATCGCTTTTTATATTTTGTTTTTACCTGGCTGGGTTGTAGTATGTGGCAGCATGTCCCAGATCCAGAGATTTACCGGCGTATCCAAGGTGACGGGATATGGTCTTGTCGTTGACATATGGCAACATTTTTGACATTTCTGCTCCCGGTGTGACACTTCGGGTGCGCAGAATGGCGCCATTGTCGAAGTAAGGGGTATTCATTCTGCATAACAAAGGGACATAATCGAGGTAAGAGAGATACAAATGTAATATCAAATTGCAAAATAATAAAAAATTAAAAAATTAAAAAAAATATGTCTCTCCTGCATTATAGCTACTGGCAATTGCGAAGCCGTGTTGTTGTTGACACACGTCATTCCCATTTATCGGTTATTCATTAATTAAACATATTAACATTTTAAAATTAAGACATGGGTTTCCTGTCTCCTGAAATCTATTGTGTGCACATGAGCTATTAGTTCTGAAGTTCAGTATTTTTGTTTGTTTTTGTTTTGTTTGTTTTTCTTTCAAAATGCATGCTACTTCAACAAAGTTAAGAACTTTTTGTTAAGCTAACTAGACTTCGTAGATTTCGGCCAGCTGATTACAGTTGATATGTGTTATTAAGGCACTAAGATACTTGTTAGCTTATATCTGATTTATTATTCTTCATGACAACATTATCGATCATGAACAAACCAGGGTGACGTTAAGTTTTACTTTTAGTAAGGTTATGCATTGACCCCTTGTTATGTATAAATCGTACAACGTTTAAATATTCCTTTTAGTTAAGATATACATAGTGTATACATTTCTTTATAAGAAACCCTGCCGTTTGTTTGACCACGGAGTTGTTTAAACAAACACTATTGACCGACTTGATCAACCACTCAAGTAAATCACGATCTTTTTCATTTCAGTTTAAACTCAGAGTATATAGACGTGACAGGTCTTAAATCTGGAACGCATACCCTGAATAACAAACGTAATTCTACTTGAGAGCTAATGTAATGTTCCAAATGCTCCTCCGGGGTTCAATTGTCAAACAGTCATTATATAATTGTAGAAGACCTAGTGTCATGTTTTGACTGGAAAGCAGACACTGTTTAAACCTACCGATATCTGGTATTACTAGATGGAATCTTCCATGTCAGTATTTACACAGTATATTGGTGGAATGTCCCACCTCTGTGGTGGAATGTCCCACCTCTGTGGTGAAATGCTCGAGAGAGACATGTCCTAGATTTTGATACGGAATGTTGTAGGTACATTTTGTGCCTTGCACATAATATGGCATTCTCTTCCCCGTTAACATATTTAAACATGGAAGTTCTAGCTGTTTAGTTATTTTACATTATCATTAATGTTCTAGCTGTTTAAACAGTTGTGTTCTAGAAGCAGTAAGCCAACCAAAAGAAGTTTTTTACTGCATTGCATTGCCACCTAAAATCTCCGAACCTGTTTTAAAACATATCACGTTGTTTTATTGTGTATTATGTTTTTAATGTGTAAATTTATGCTTATTTGATAAAATAAAAGTTGAGTATTTTCTTTTCTGCAAAAGTCAATGCACTATTCAGTTTATTATTTTATTAGAAACCAAGGATTTTTTGTTATTCGTTCATAATACACAAAGATTTAACAATAAAGTCGCCACATTGTTTGCATTACATACCATATACGGCATAGTTACACAGAGGTATGGCTAAGTGAACAGGAGTAAATAGCGTTACATATGTGTATCACTTTACAAAGGTGTGATAAATGACTGTTAAATGTAGTTTCCTGTTACAAAGTAAACAAGCTTTTAATACAAAATGCCGTCACTGTTGGCCTTTCATTCCAAACTTGTTTCGAATCGCCTAGCTACCATGTAGGTTCGGATTTATGTTTCTCCCTCGATATCACACATTAGAGATTAAAATGTTGACAATTAAACGCTATGGTACTTTGCTATCTTTTTTTATTCTCGCGAAGTTGTGGTATTACAAAGCCATATTGCAAATCATAACTTAAGAAATATTGATCCCCAAAGTAATTGAAGAGACATTTATCTTACATGTTTGCCTTTATCACTGTACGTAGTTGTTAGTATTGTTTACATATTTGTTTATTTTATTTTAGTTGTTTATTTATTTCAATAATGAGGGAAATCTCAAATATTTCTGTTCTTGTTTTGGTGTGAATTAGCATGTCACTAATTGTATTATGTTAGTTTCTGTACAGTTGAGGAAATCAATACCAATAAACTTATTAACAGCGAACATTGTTTTATTGTGATAAGGTAAAAAAAAGAGAATAGTTAACATTAGTTAGTCGAAAAAAGGTAATTTGAGAGCATGGTCAAATGAAGTATACTATTTTTAACATAGTTAGGATGAAATTAAAACTTAATATTCGTTATGTATCTGTTAAGAATCTGAACATGAGTTGTCGTTATTACTATGAAGGAAAAAGAGCATGATAACAAGATGAAGCAAAATTCTTGGAGGAAACGTAGGCGATAGTTTGCCTATTGTGGTATGTGTTCGTGGTTGTCATAATTTACTGTATCTCAAATGATTATCGCACAACTGTGTGGCAGTAGAGTACAATTAATGTATTTTTAAGATACAGCAATAAATGTATTTGTAAGATACAGCGGTCAGTCAGGGATAAAGGTTATAACAATTAATGTATTTGTATGTCACATGGAATGTGTATGACAGATGGTAACGATTGGTGTATCAGTGTGTTACCTAATATAGGAGATACGATATTGATTGTCTATAAATCATCCTATTGTGATCATTCCTGAAACAAATATACCATTATTTGATTATGATAACCTACAATGTATCCTGCATCAGCGCATTGACTTTTAAGCTTATCACTTTCATACTGCTTCAAAACGAACAAAATAGTTTTAATCGAATGTCATTCCCTTTCAAAAATTCAGCTTGGAATTCGATATTAAACCGATATATCGTATGTCATGTAAATAATATATGCATTCATGTTAGTGAAATAGCGACCTTAAGTAGGTAATTTAGTCATGTGCATCGCATTGTCACGTATGGGGATAGTTTATGGGAAGGCACCGTACTTGTGATAGGACTTCGTAATTTATGTACATATATGATGATTGTTCTACTGGAATGGTAGTAAATATTCCTGGTAATTAGGAATGGACCATCCTCATCAGTCTGTCTCTCGTCATGTACAGTTAGATTGATGCTCTCTAAAGTTTCATAAACAAGTTGTTAACTCAAATATCAAATTTCATAAAACGATTTTTTGGGGGAAATGTCGTAATTTTGAAAATACATGTATTCCATTAAAACCATGTATGAATGCAATTTTACTTATGAACTTCAATTATTGAAAATATACATGTTGAGGTTGTTTCTATGTAATCTAACAAGGCTTAATTCCTGTAGGTCAGAGAGGACATGTTGTCTACGAATTCTGCAGAATCATGCAAATTGAATCCTATTTGTACAAATTGTATACATGTTTGTATGGGTTCAAGTCATTTAAACAAACAAACAAGCCCAGTGGTATGTCCGATTTCATGCCCAGTAGAGTGGAACTATGGGCAATAGGAAAAAGCGAAAAAATATACAATTTGTATTGGAATAATGAAATGACAATTTAAAAATTCATAGATTACATTGTCGTTATACATGCATAGTAGATTATATATCCTCCAGGGACAACCCGGTGAGAATCGAGTTAGGTCTAATTGCTTCAGTGTATAGAACACCCAGACATGATATTCACATAGGAAAACACAGTCTGGTTGAAAGGCAAGCACAACATGGAATGCAATTAATGTTCTGGCTTTGTCACACAACATTCACAGTAATTACAACATATATATATTTACTATATATACTAGTACATGTATATATATCATCAGTCAGATTATCACATATTCACCTATGTGAATATACTAAAACTTCATATATCCCTTATTGCTGTCTATCATTTAAAGCGCTGTGCATGATGCATGTTGCAACACCAATGTAACTTTTAATTTGTTGAAGCCTTTGATACAAAAGGACAGACTAGTTTGTAAATTATGACACAGCAAAGCTCTTTTCTGTCTCAACACATGTATAAACATGATATTGTACATTGACTTGCTTCACTGGGATTGATAGTTAAAGAAAATGAATATTATGCTAATTTGTTTTCTTTGATGGGTTTTACTTCTGTATAGATTGCACACATTTGCTTTTAAAACCGAATTATGGCATTTTGATGATTTTGTTTTAACACTTGGTGTTGGCTTATGAAACATATACTAAGGTAATATTGAACGAAAGCTTCGTTAGTTGTCCTGTCAGAATGAAGATATTTAACATTTGGTGACACCTATACGTCTGTGTTGAATACAACTGTAAATTATACATTAGGTTCAATGAAAATATAATATGGATACTAGTATGACAGGAATTGAATCAGTTTGTCGAGTTCTTAACGTTTCGGAAAAAAATATTCTTAACCTTTAGCCTAGAGTACAAAAAGAGATTATATCATGTTAAAAGTATTCTCAGATATATTATTTCTATTTTCTTTTCATTTCTAAAAATGTTTTGAGTGTATATATCATTCTGTAAAGAAATCTTTTGAATGTCCATGTTAAGTTTTCTTTTCATTTCAAAGAAATGAGATCCACTGAAAGGTTTTAATTGAAAAGGTATATAATCCTGTGTATTTTAATGTAAGTAGATGAATAGAACACAGTAGGATCGAACAGACTCAAGTCTGAAGTTTTACACTATTTCAACTCTAGCCTACACTTTTTCACAGATCAGAACGTAAATTGATGATTATAAAGATATTCCCTCACAAACGATGGTTATTATACAAATAACAAGCATAATGACAGTGCTTCACACAATAATTTCAATGTAATGATATTATATGTACTTACCGACTCATGGTTATTTGTCCTGTTCACTTCTGAATTGAACACAAGGCCTCACCATGAACTAATGTCGTAAAACAATCAGCAGACTAGTTTACGGCAGAACGCTGTTACTATAGAGATGTACCTGGCAACCTGTCACGTGCCTCTCCTCACCATCCACAAAGCCTGTAATGTAAAAACCACGTTGTATATCTAATGGATGTAATGAATAATGAATTGCACAAGAAGATCCTGCCGCTCCGACGTACCGTTCATACACTGACTGCCACCCGATGTTTCTGAGCAAACACAGTCGTTAGTTACGAGGGTTTAGGCTTAAGCTTCACTAAGACTAAGACGAGTTTAGTTTGGCTGTGTATGAACAATCCTCTGAAATGGAAAGCGCTATTGTGTGACGTAAGCTACTACAGAGAGATTTGTTAGCAGTTCTAAGGTGTATTGGGGTAGCATTAATCGTTTTAATTATGCTGACTGGGTATGGTACCGTTAAAAGCCGGCTGCAGTTGTGCAGTGCGAGGGCAGTCATGCGATAACAACGAATCCAGTAATGGAAAAACGTCATTATATTCACAATGCAAAGTATCAGCTTTAAGAAAGTTACTTATCCATTTATTGAATAGTGTAATAATAATACTTATGATAGGTTTAAGCACACTTATTGCAGTTAGATATTTAAATATCAAAGAACTTAATTGAACCTATTTGAAATTGTGTAAAGATATGGAAGTACTTTTAAATTAAAAGCAAATATTTAAACATATTGATTTTTATAATCGAGATTTTGCCACGCAGTTGATATAACTATCATATGGTGTTCCATTATCAGAGGTTTATACGGACACGTAGGTCGGGGTTTTGTCGAGTGAGTCTCAAGATTGTGAGGTAAATATTTAGTTGTTTACCCAAAGCAAACAGTTTAGCGGAAATAAAAAACGACGAATACTCCGTCGACAATGTAGAACAACGGCGGAGGATGTAAAGATCATTGTAAAATGAGCAATGAACTGTATTGTATCAAACTTTATATAGATTTATTGATGGTATTGTATCTGAACTGTATCATGTAAAAATGTATAAATCATCTTAATTTATATGCATGTATTGTATTCTTACAATAGCTGAAAAATTACGGATTTTAGTTTAAACAAAGTTCATGGCAGGACAAAGTTTTCACATCTTATAAAGGCCTTTTCTTCAATACGCACCCACATCAACAGTACTTGATAAGGAACATACACTATAGATGCTAAATTTATTATTTAATAATATTTATAATGTATTTGAAGTAAGGTAAATGTGCCTCAAGACAATGTATCTTCATACGTGCAATACTGTATCCAATGTCTGAATATTATTACATATTATATATTAATAAATCACAAATAGAACAAGTTGGATACGTGTTAACAAATCTATTGATTTGGTGTAACCAAAGACTCCTACTCTTAATTGACATTCTCTAGAGTTCACGGAATAAAGAATGATCCTCTTAGGTTTTGTTGAAGCGCGATATGGAACCATTGCCAAAGGTCGTTTCATACAGACACTGCACTTAATGCACCTAAGCATACGAATTTTACAAAACTAATCATCTAGACTATGGCTCTTAAGGGCTATGTACGACAGAAGGCCAGGGAAAGTTAACTTTTCTTTGTAAAGGAAATAGAAAATATATACCAAACTGTCAATGCAGAAGCCATATATCAGATTCGTAATAGGAAGGGAGATACGGTGTTTGCCCCTAGAAATCATATTTGCAAACAGATATTTGACTAATAAATTAAACTTCTGTGAGAAATATAATGTATATGATATAAAGATTAAAGATGATTACATACTGATGAGTAATTGAGGAAAAAACCTGTTTAGGATACGACACTAATTGTAAAATTGTAAAAAGAAACGAAACGAACTCAATGCCGTCTTTGTGATAGATTAATGCTATTGAATCGTACGATGTATTGGGATATTGCTTGAGTAGTGAATGTCCGGTTGACCCCACAGACCATGGACCGATCCTTTCTTAATACCACCGTCTGGTCTAGAAACTGTACTCAACTAATAGACATGCTGTAAAAGTTTAATGAACAATACGCTCATTTTAGGGTTCTACATGTCAACAATGAACAATGTACGTGTAATTTGGTTTAATTGATCTGTGTCCTATAGTGCATTTTGTAGCCATTCATAAGGATTGGTGTTAAAAAGAAGTCGACAGTGCGTTGCATATTAAAAATAGAAATGAAAGAGAAAACAAACACCACAATGTTTACAGTTGTGTCTAAATTGAAAACCCGATCAGGCGGATAAGGTTTAGAGGGCATGTTAAGTTACATAAATAGGACATGACTCAGTAAAGATGGTCTAAACCAAGGTATACCTCACCAGGTAACCCCCTACCTAGAGTGCAGGTCTGGCAGGGGACATTTCCTGTAGTATACGTCATAAAGTCAATGGTGGAGTGTAGGCCTGGCTGACAAGGAGTCTGTCTTGTACTACAAGTCACTTAGTCATAGGAAAATTACGGGTTAAACTGACGTGGGGTATGTCCTGTAGTACATGTCACTACGTTATCTAAGAGTGGCAGACACCCTGGTGATGGGGATCGGATTATATGAACAAAGAAACAGTGTAACTAAACTTGGGATTTCCTTTTTATTTTTTTTGTTTGCGTTTGAGCAAAATCTAGAAAATCTTATATAAGAATGATTCATGCTAATTTTATATAAATGTAATTCACAACGTCATTCCGTCTTTGTGGTACACTAAATTATATTGAATCGTACATCGTATTGAGACATGGTTGGAGAAGTGAATGTCTGGTTAATATTTATTAATCAAACAATCATACGTAAAGAATCCATTTATTTATGAATTTAATACATACAATCAAAATGTATAATGCAGTGCAGTAGAGTACAAAGAAACCCACTTTATGATTACATTAACATTTCTAGCAACAATATTTCTGCAGAATGAATAAGACTTCGAATCTATGATTAAGTTATATACATTAATTGTCTTCTTTTTATGCACATTGTTCCTGAATAAGCTCAATTTCCGTGTCAATTCATTATTCATTAATCATATTATTCTTAAATTAATAATATTTTCATTAATTTGATATGTAATTTAGTAATTTCCGTTTTACTTGATGGGTGCTCAATACATCATACAATACGTCTGACAAGCCGGCTAGGGGTGCGTGTCTGGGGCAATTATGTGGAGGAAATTTGATCAGGTTCTAAATATTTTAAATTATTTAGGAGCAGTCTAATACACTTCTTGCATGTTAAGTTATAGAAATAAATAAAGGGCTCTTTACACCTGGTCATGGCCATCGTTTAACTAAAAAGAGTCCTGATGACACGTATCGTATACCGAGAACAATAACGCGCAGTTGTTTTGTTTGGGTAAGATTAAACACAAGATAGCTATTAAAAAGCGTCCGGATTTAACAGGTTGTCTAATCCCGGATTTATAATATAAAACCTAACATTTTCCCATGTATGTTAGTATTTATTAGTATGTAGTGTGAAGAAGATACCAATATAGACACTACGTCATTGTCAAAATATTTGTTATAAAGCGTCCAGATTTAGCAGGTTGTCTATAATCCCGGATTTATAATGTAAAACCTAACATTTGTCCATGTATGTAAGTATTTATAAGTATGTACTGTGGGGAAGATACTAATATAAACACTACGTCATTGTCAAAACGAGCATACTTTAAGAATCCCCGTACCACTGCCAAAAAACCGTAACTATGCACTGGGAACGTTTGTCTTGCATGATGTCTTTAAAAACTACAACGGGACCAGATCATTATTATTATCCCGGACCTTAGATCATTTAATTGTCGCTGTAATCAACCTAGTTACCTGGAAGTACCATGGTTCAATCGCTCTACATTTATGTCCATAATGAAATTAAATGGAGGTTTCTGTACAAAATACTATTTTAAAACTTCCCTGTGTATTGCCTGCAATGGGCCAGGGATCCGTAACGTTAGTACTACCACAATATCCCTCGACAATTGCGTCAACAACACATTGGGGTACTCTAGGAATTCCATACATTTTACTACATATTGGTAGTTTTAATTTTTTTGTTTTACGTTAAAATTCTCCATTTTACATTCTATTTATTTTCGTCGCATTAATTATCGATAAAGGCAAGTTTGTTAGTGAGAGTTCTAACTGAACCAGACAATCCTCTATCAAGGCCGTGTATGCACTCCGTGTGTTCATAGGTTACGCTCGAGAGCGAACAATCGTTAAACGTTCTCAATTTGCTATTAATGTGCAATTTATAAAACCAATGCCTGGCTGACTAAAATACATTATGCACAACTTCTCAAAACAGTTTGTAACGAGATTTATCCTGCTGAAGTTAAGCAATCAAGCTTAACTTTTCCACATTGCATAAGAGAAATTGCTTATTAAAGCATGTTTAAATGGCGCGATATATATGGTGCATTTGAGCGATTCATCATGTTGTATAATTTGCGATAACCGCTGATTTTATGGCTGGTTAAATCACACTTGTTTGCTCGTTATAAACACATAACTCAGAAATTACAACCCATGGATATCAATCACGTGACAAGATGACGTCATCGGGACAATAACATACGGCCAATATAGAATACATCTTATTTTTATGTTCACTGCTACTTGAAAAGCCGACATTTTCATAGGGTATTCAATATTTCTTCCACTTGGGTGCTTTTCATGAGGAATGGATCTAAAAACATGTTTGGATAATGATAATGTGACAAGTCTAGAAACCATCACGAAAATACGTCAGCATACAGGATAAAGTGTAAATACATATCAACAACACATGCACATCTCAGTATTACGATCGCTGGACAATAACTGGATTCCAGAGAATCTCCAAAACAAAACAGGTATGAATCGTCAAGAGCTTCTGCAAGGCAGACATTCCTAATGGTAAATACGTATAAGCAAGTCACTATCTGAACAAGGTTACAATAAGAACGCTATTTCCATTTGAATAAACTGACGTCCAGTTACAAAGATAAATACAATTGTGTAATATATGTTTGAATAACACTGCCTATAGGAATATCATAGACGATCTCTTATCACAATAAATAGTCGTATGTTTACCAGAAAATCACTGTATATTATCGCGTGTACTAAGCATGAAAATACTTTAATCATGTAAACAACCTTTGAACCAAACATTGAATAATAACAATGAAAAAGTCCAATTATGTTTATTATCGAAATGATATGCGAGTAAAGACATTAATCTTGACTAAAGAACAGGGTTTCAATTAAATTTCTTACCAAATTTTTAAATTTCAATAATTTCAAATTTTATGAAAATTAGGTCGACCGGTATCGATCAGTTAAGAAGGGATTGTACGCATTTTAAATGCAATATTGGTAATCTAGATGGTTAACTACGAATTCCAACAGTGTGTTCGTCAGTAACCTATCTGGCCTTTAATGATAAAAAATGATAACAGACATACCCACTAGTCACATAACTATTACCAGTTTACCCGAAATTAGATATAAGGCAATACATACATCGGATCAATATAAATAGAGATTCTTGAGTGTTTCAGTCAAACACTAAACTTACACACGTTTACTTCCCTATTACAAACTTACCAATGCATTGTTTTCTGCAAAACAAATATCTGTCATAGTTTGGAATTATTTATAACTACAAATAGTTAATATTTTTTTAAAACCTGCAGTGGTTACCAAGTGATATTGTGGAATTGGCCCAGGGAACACACACACATGTGTTAACTATTCATTATTAATCCTATAATCTAGACAAAAATTTAATCCGATACGAAGTGCAAGCTGCATAGTATGTCTACGTGTATATATTGCAATTTGCATGACCGAACGCGCCACATTACTGACGAGGTATGGGCATTGGCCAGATATATGCGTCACTTGTTAGTGACTATCGTTGCGCCTAGAGACCGCTAACGAAAAAGTTCATTCATTTTCCCACTGTATAGGATCAGGAGACGGATTTAAAATCCTTCCAGGTCAGCTGTCTAGGAGAAATGGCCTTATATCGGTCGACCTAATCAAGCTAACTTCGATCTATTGTCATGACATTATATATTCATTATATTGCGTGCTTCATTCTAACGCTGAGCCAAACAAAGAGTTCGTTCGACCTCGAGTCATTCCGAAGTTCATTTGTGGATTATAACTAGCTGTAGTTAATTCCATTCCTTTATCTTCCGTACTTTCATTTTCATATCTGATTTCATAAGTACTATAATTTTCTGTCATATCCAACAGTACTACTTGAAGTAAAACTATTGTCATTATATTTAACATATAATTATATACTAAAATGACAGTGGGTTATATTAGTGGCCAAGACAATTCAAACGTTGTCGTTCTTCGTTTAAATAGATGAAATATTAGATTTAACAGAGGACTGACGCCATATCAAATTGTGTTCACAATCAATTATCCACATGTAGAAAAGCTAGACTAGGGCATGAACAATGAACAAAGGCGATCTAATAAATTATATATGGCAATTATGTCGCACTTTTGTGGAACGTTAAGTTATGAATGACAACTACTATTAGTAACTACTCGTAAAGAGACTGTACACTTTACAAATATAACGAACTAATCGTAATTGCATAGTTGACATTTACAATACGTAATTTAAACTATTCGTAATAATAAAATTTGTGTGTACATATATTAAAATCAAACTACTTATAATTACATGATATCTAAGTACAATTAGTAAACTAATGTATCCATCATTACCTAGCATATATTAATTAAACTACTCACCAGCACTTAGTAGACATTTACTTATCAACATGACGTCGATGTTATATTTGATTTATTGATAGTTCTTGTCGTGTTCATATTAATATTTCAGCCTGTGTATAGTGTTAAATATTTGCCTTATTTGATCACTGTTCCTGCATGACGACAACAGGAATATCATTCGACAAAGTCATTAGAACACAATCACTGAAACATAACGAATACACTATAATAATGCTTCAAAATTTGCTGAGATTGCAAAATTACTCATTGAAGTGTTAATTCATTATGTATACATAATAACGTATATGGGAGCCCGGGTTTGTCTAATGGTTTATATGATAATACAGAGTTGACAGCCCACAGGACTATAAATATTACAATTTATTGTCCACACCATTGAGTACCTTACAACCGCTATATTAACTATGTACGAAGTCGAACCGTTACACTGTGTATTACACACATGAGGCCATTCTTAATAAATGCGTCCACAGCTAACAACACATTAACGCATTTTGAAAAAATAATTTTATTAGGGACTTGTGCCAGTAGATTAATATTCCCAAGGCACTTTTCTGATATTGATTATACCAAGCCCAGACACGTTTCATTTTAGCTCAAAATTGCAATACATTATGAATCTGTTATTAAAATTGTTTTTCTTTTGCGCATATGTAATCTAACAGAGCCCTGAATACCGGGGTCCATTAACTTGGCTTTGTAAGAAGTTTATACCTGGCCATTGTTATCGGGACCTCATCAGTCTACCTTTAACAAAGGTGCGATCTACTGAACTAGGAACAATGTACTGGTAATTATTTTTAACAAAATTGTCATATCTTAACGGGAATGGCACGGGACAAAAACTGACTTATATTCTACCCCAAGTGGCACGGGACAAGAAAAAGGTCACATTGTGTTACCCTACAACAGTCCACAATGTTATCACATTAGGAGTCCTGGTGAATGAGCACTATCATTCCAAAGGCGTAAACATTGATATCTCGAAAAGGACTAAAGCTTGTAGAACGATTGCCAAACACATATATTTATATGTATTAAAGTGATTCAGCAGACTAGCACCTGCTATACACGAATTACAGCCCATTTTTATATCTTTTGATTCAGTCAGTGTTTTTGTCGTGAACTAATCAATATTTAGCAATTTAAGTAGTGGATATGAAGAAATATTGGATGAAAATATTCATTATATGGTTCAGTGAACATTGTTTTAATTTCATATTCATTCTATTCGTTTATGCTGTATTACAGCTACATTGTTTCTGACCTAGCTCCCGTTGTACACGGATATACAACATATTTCTTTCTATCTTGATTATGTCAACGTCTTTTTGAACTAAGTAACATTTAACAATTTATGTAGTTATAATTAAGACATAAAGTTTAAAAACAAATCATTGTATAGTTCAGCGAATCATTTTTTATATACTTTTATATTCATTGTACTAGTTTATGTTATACACTGCTGAATATTTATATACGTCACGTATGTAAGCTATGTCTGTAGTTCATTCCAATGATTTTTTTATCGATGAAATATGTTGAAATAATATGATTTATCACATAATATTTTAATGAAATTTATTTATTACTTTTTTATTGTACAAAGCTAAACTTACCAAGCAGACCACCCGTTTTCCTAGCGATTTTTATGTGTACATTTTGTGCTGAACATGTTCTAATAAAGATATTAAATTCTGAGTAAATAATGTTACTTGACCTACTAACCCGAACATATCCTAACTCAAAGGGTTGCTTTCACCTTCTTATAAAAGCGTCTATTTTGTAAAGCTTTATTATTATAAAATCCTTAAACATAGTATAGTGTGGGTCACGTTTCTTATCTTAGGGTGGGTTGTCGGGCACAGAGCATTATTGATTTGTGTGAAAAATTGTATTGTATTATATTTGTCAACTGTTGTTCGGGTGAGACTATTCATAATTGGATTTGACGCGAACCCAGTTATTGTAATTTATTTGACAAATTTATTTCAAGTTTTATGTTTTTATCGCTACAAACACATGTGGTATGATAAATATTATAGCATTATTTGCTTTCACATCGATTTCACCTGTTGTGGTTTTGTTTGATTGGTAAAAGTACATCGACCTGTTCGCTTTCACATCCGTGATCAATTACAAGTTTGCTCGTTTCAAAGCGCAATGTAATTTCCAATTTGAATTTATCCATGTTGTATAAATATTGTACATGTACAAGCAGAACTGGCTCCACAAACCTCAGCAGACATGTATAGGTGTAGTTTAATCATTCCAAGGTACGGCAGGTAGTGAATAGGATTTTAAATGGAGAAGAATTCAGCTGTTTGCATTTCTTCACTTAAGGTCTAGCTGTTTGACTTGGGTTAATCAGTGGACGAGGAGAGAAAGATTTGGGACCATTTCCATATTCCAATACCCTCTTTTGATACTTCAAATTGTACATTTGTTTTACAATCTATAATATGAACAGTAACATTTTCACTAGATTTTATTTAGAAATAAAACTTATTACAATAGCTGAAGTGAGGAACGAAACCTCCAAATACATAGCTATCATTTAGTTAGCTTTCTAATGCAATACTCGAGTATATTACAGGTTTTAAACAGTCTGTGGAACCTTCTGTTTATCCTACAATGTTCGCATCATAAGAAATGATTAACACTGTAAACGTTTCAGCTTGTGAGTTTTAGAAAACGGTAAAGATTAACAATTCCATTAAATGATTGCAACACACTTATTACAGTGAAAATATGGAATATTTCATAACAACTTTATTTTGGCAGTGGGTCATACTTCAAACGCGTAGCTTCGTTACATCAATATTTGCAATGTGAGGTATACCACCGGAAATGTATCGCTCCTGTACTAACATGAAATGCTCCTCTTAAAAGCTTTTAATCTGTCCTTTTATATCAACACTAGTCATTCCAAACGATATATTTCCTCAAAGCAAAGAAACGTTCTTGAACATACCAGAATTTTAACAGAACTCCAACGACTCAGTTTAACACATTAATGATACAACAAACAATCACCATATTTGATGGCAGGACAGCGCATCCATGATACTGTCAAACAGAATCGTAAACCAAAGTCGACAACTTCCTACATGTTAGCTCCGAATTACATCTCCATTAGTGGTTTAATATCTTTGCACAAGTTGGCACATCACAGGATTGAATATTAACTAATGCAGTGATTGTATGTCATGTTATGCACACTAAACAAAACTTCCGTCACTCAAATATTTAACAACCACAACAATATTGAATTCAAATACAAATTTCCTCAAGAATAAGTTGCCTGTACACATTTGTGACGACTTGGGCCTGAAATGGATTAAAGTCAGCAGCTCGAAAAAACGGGCAACATTAACTGAAGGGTTTATGCAATGTGAGCTACCACTTGCCGTGTACCATGGTACTACCGCAGCGTTAGGCTAATATGCTGTCCCCGTATAGAGGCCCGCTTCTGGAAAATTCAATCTATACCTGGCCTTATGCCATGTGCATTGAGTGACGTCTACTAAAGGTAGATTAAAAAGCGCCATTTGCATACCAAATGTATGACACCATCCCATGCTCACCGACGTCGATGAGAGAGATCTACCAGCTTGCAACTGTTATGACACCACCAGTGGATGGTAACTTTACAGGTTTTCTCAATGACAATGCCCCAACTTGGATATTCTCGAAACCAAAGGTTACTGATATGTTACCCGTTACCACTGATGTCAGACTTTTAGTACTATATTTGGCACGGCGTTCTGGCACGCGCCTTGTTGTTGGAGTTAAGGCTTCAAGATCAGGTTACTATGCTGGGATACAACGACCTTATCAATGCACTCAACATTGAAACAAACTACAGGCGACCTAAAATGAGTTGATGACTTGCAAGGTATTATATATATAAAGGTATACAACAGAGAAATTGATATACATTTTGAGTTGTCGACCGTTCGCCAGTATCTTTCTTTTGCGTTTTTAAGGACTGCGAGATATTTAGTGTTTTATCTTCTCTTTGATGTATGACATGGATTTTGCCTTTAGATATGATGTTAATTTTTATGAAGCAATTATCGATGTTCAATATGTCAGGTCTGCAATAGAGGCTTTGCTTAATGACTGACATTGCGACACTCCGACCCAGACAACTAGCGGTAGATTAATCCATTTATCCCTAAACTCACAATTGAACATTACCATATCAAAGACTGGGCCAGTTCATTTTAAAATGTAGGGGTGGATGAATTAATGACTTCAGGCTGAACTACATGCCAGGGTAATAACTCTAGACACAAATAACAAACTTCGGAATTATTGAATAAGGCGTCATCTTGTAGTCAAGCGCATTGTCCTAGATGTGTAACGGCATTGAAGCAATGCAATCTAGGTCATTTCGATTCGACCTAAGATTAAAACACTGTTTACCAATTCGTACTGACCACTGCCATAGTACGTTAGTGCCAAGTATCGATAATCTAATACAGGGGAGATAATTACTGCCTGTTTAATATTCAGGTGGAAAATTGGTGTAGGAAACGTTGGGATCAATAGTCAGTAAAGCTATAGATACTTGTTATTACGGCTGACTTTATTGCCATTGACGAAACCCTAATGAATGTCCCCAAGGGGATGTGCTGATACAAACTAGCTACACCATTAACCCATCGCTAGGATACCGCTGTACCGAAGTCGATTAAACATCCATAATTGATTGTACCAAACTTTTTCGGGATTGGATTTCATCACCAAGTTGGTTTGTTATATATATATAGATGGTTACCATGCCAAGTATCAGGTAGAGAACTTCCTTGACAACGTCAACAAATCTTCCCTCTATCTTTACCCCAAATATGTACCTAGGCAACGGCTGCTTCTAAACTTATTTTTAATAGGTGCAACAGTTGCACACTATAAAAGATGAACGTAACACACACCTAAGACTTAATAATGTCTCTATTGTTAGAAAAACGTAGCCTTGTTTTCAGAAAATTCAACCAAAACTGTTTAGAGATGATAACCTTCCGTTCATGTAGACGAATATAAATATGTCTTATCCAAACTAAATCTTCGATATTTCCCGAACAAATAAAGACATTGTTATGTCCGATATTAAGAAATGAAAAACGACTTTAAAATTTCCGTTATAAAATTGGCCGTACCTGTCACAACCAATCTCCCATTACCTTACAACATTTATATCTAAAATCAAACCAAAGATTGTAATTACTGATATAAATTAAAGTCCAATAGAAGAATAGAGGCATTTAATCTAGTGAAATTTTTAATCGAAAGACGAAACCTGACCACATTGACTCCGTCGATTGTAAACAACCCAGGGTATGACTTTAACGTTGATACCTTCGAATGAGGTAACCCATTTACGTTTTGGGGCCTTGGAAACCAAGAGGAAATTATGCTGAGCTTCTGGTTTGTCAATAGACCATTTCCAATTACTTTCTATCGCCTTCATATCTTATGATTTCGACAGACATGCTTTTATATTGATTGCCTACTGTCCCCGTCCAGTAAATAATCTCTACCTCCACCATTTAAGTGAAATAGACGGCGGTCCCCTTAATGCTGATCAATGGTCATTCGGTCAAACCTAATACGCTTACAATAGGATCAATACATATACATATACATATTGAAAATGGGGATTCAATTCCGCGTTACAATTGGTAAACGCCGACCTACCAATCCCTCTACTTACCGAATTCTAATCT
This sequence comes from Chlamys rubida, assembly GCA_032359455.1. Lineage (NCBI taxonomy): Eukaryota > Metazoa > Mollusca > Bivalvia > Pectinida > Pectinidae > Chlamys > Chlamys rubida. Next base: position 6,504 of record JAUMHH010184321.1, on the reverse strand, counting down.
CATTTGCAATTTTCATGATAGTTCCAGCCATTGTCTGACTTGATTGAAAACCTTCATGATCGTGTACAATCAGGCTTGTACCGGGACCATTCTAAGGTAATCTGACCCTTACATTTAAATACATATACACTAGTGGCTACTACAGGATTAGAAAGATGTTGACTCAACAAGAAAAATATGTTAAAGGTACATACATTCTGGAACTTAATCGTATAAGTTATATGTATTTGTTTGTTTAATTTCACTGCTTAATTTATACCAATGGTGTGCAAAGCCTAGTTGATCCAATCATTGCAAGTTTACAGACAGGTTAAAACAAGAATTCCAACCAATTTTAACAAATATTGAAATTCTCTGAAAAACAATAAATTTGAAGGACTGATTATTTTGGAATTGGAGGAAAGCATGACCAAGGTGTCTATTTTGTTTTTGAAAAGTTGTCTTGATATCCGTTAAGCCGACAATACATGGACCAACTACATGCCTTTTGTCTAAGTGTTGCTTTTAAACTGAAAGCATTGTTAGTATCAATATTCCTTAACCTCCCACATGCGTCGTGGTACAAATGTGTATATAATGATTTGTTTGAAAGAGACTATCATATCGAAAAACAAGCGCTGACATAGACTTATAATGGACCTTCCCGACAACACCTATTGTCCCTCCAGTAACCATTAAAGTATATCACTATGTTCGACCGTGGGTAGCCATTACAGATTTCGTTGCTTATGAATGTTCGCCCTATCTCTATGTTGGATCATACTTGCTGAGTGAGAGATTTCACAGGCAATAAATGTTATGAATCACCTGAAAACATAGGTCAACTACAGTTAATATAATATCAACCCCACATGCCTCGGCATCAGGATACATATCTCCTTGGTGTGGCTGTAATCCTCCTATATGTGAGCCATGATATTTAGTAGAACTAACATTGGATACATAAACGTACTGTCTCCCTATTGTGCTTCGTTCTCCCTTAAATGTATATGTTTTATTTATGGAGCCCTTTACCACCGCCAAAACTCTTTCAGTGCATTAACAACTATGACCATAGCTTTGATCAATGACCTCTCGGGGAAAAAAACATACCTTGCAAAACTTTTATGGAAAATGATCAAGGAAAACAAAACGTACGTTCTAATGGAAAAATGCAACAGTGTTAGACCTGGCCCAGGATCATAAAACAATCTTAGACTTAAGTTTTTGCTTAGCCAATCACGTATGACGTCACTTTTTCATGACGTTATTTGTGATTGGCTAAGTCAAAACTTAGGTTTCATGATCTCAGGGCCAATGTATCATTATAATGTCGCTCTAACCGACTGAGATGCCTAGGCAATGGTATAGTACTCTGGCCGAGTCATGCTACAGTTATTACCAACATGACTTTAGGAGAGGTTATTTTATATACGAAAAACCACAATGGAATTATCTCTAGTGCTTGCCTGCAGTGGGACATGGATCTTTAAGAGGAGAGATAATACCCTACATCTGTAGCCACGATATTTCCCTTTATAGTTAGGAAGGAAATTAATACACTCGATATTTTAAAGCCTCTGTGCTTCCCACTTACGGTTATACAATAGAGTAGTTCGATCGAACTTACCAAGGCCTTATCTGTGATCGATATTCTAAAACCCTGCACCCAACCAAGTGTATCTAGTGTATTCGACTTATCGACTACGAGGAAAATGGAATTGACGCTCTTTTGTACTAACTCACGGAGGAAATGCTGCTCATTTTCTTAAATGTTATCTGCTTTAATCGATGTTTGTTAAACAGGACAAAAAGTTCGTCGTCTTAAATTAATTCATTTTCAAGGTAAATTAAATAAATGTTTTATCTGTCGTGCTTACGATGCAGGCAAAAGTTTTCTTCAGTATTCAAATTTACCATACCAGTATTGTTTTACCTGTCGTTAATGTTTTACCTGTCGTTAATGTTTTACCTGTCGCAAATATGCTATTCAACAACTCAGAGCTATTATTCTGCAAAATTTGTCGGTAAATCTTGTCAGATCTATCTTTGCATGGGCATTAGTGAATCTGGCAAAAATATGCAAATATTGGTGTTTAATTTAAATATCAATAGCAGCTATGACACAGGTACTTATGACGGTTCAGTAGACTTCAAACACGCCGACACTTGTACAATAGCTGAACTAGCACCCACGTAAATATTCAGGTCAGTAACCACATGCCTCTCTGGGCCTGTATATAGGATCAGGATGAAATCAGTCAGAGGTATATATTCAAGAACAAAATAACTGATGACAAGAACGGTTTGCAATAATCAACAAAGCAAAAAAATGAGAACATCTATATGGTATAAGAAGTACACACTGTGTCTATGAGAAAAGAAATATCGTTTTTACTACAGAAAAATCTGGGATCTGAACAGAAAACTGTTTATCATATAGATCTAACTAAGTCTTCACTAACATCAATGTAAACTTTGAATATTTCATATATTCTTAATTTAATCCATTGATAAATAATGGTTTATCGTTAAGACATGGCTGGTCTTTGGTACACTAGTCAACGTGAAGACATGGCCAGTGATTTATTCGGGCAAACTGGGCACAGTGAAGATATAACTTTTGATCAGGACAACTGGCCACCATTAGACATGACATCTGGCCCTGCACATTGGTTATCGTGAAGATATATATTTTGATTGCGCGAACCGAATACAGAGCTGGTCATCGGTGAATATGGCCACCAAGAAGACATGACTTGTCGGCAAACTGATATTCATAACAAGTGCCTAGTGGTAGGTAAAGTAAACTGTAATTACACTTCTAAGCATAGTTTTTTACGTCTCCTATTGAAACTTGTCAGAGGTATAAAACAATAGTTATAGACTACTTTTGCCTGCCTACTCGAAAGAAGCCTATCCAGTCATATACCAGGTAGTGTAGCTGATATAACTGGCACTCTTTCTCTCCCTCTCATTGATTACAGACCCCAGGTACGAAGTAGTAAGTGGTTTGTGGTACACAAATCGAAGGGAATGAATACTACCTTTCATGGGCGCGAAAACTTAGATAACATGGAATATTGACGTGACAGAGAAAAGAGAGTGTAGACATGATTTTAACCATCAATAATCTTTCCTGCATATTTGATTTATAATTTCGTTATTTATTTTGTGGATTATTTGATGCAATCAGATTGTCATAAAGTAACTGACGTGTAAATATTCGAACGTAACAAGTGATATTCTTCAACAGGTTTGATAACTGATATACTGAGTTTTGTAGCACATAGATATAAAAACCGATGTAAAATTCACATGTTGCTATAGAGCTTTATGCTAAATAAATGATAAGCTTTGCACAACAGCACACACTGGGTTACGATTCAGTATAGACATATAGCTTATATTGAATTAAATCGAACATAGAAATTAATTAAAATTTAAAATTCCTGACTTAATTCGATGTTTCAATTAGCATTACAAACACATTAAGTGGTTTGCCTGTAAATGTTGTCTAGTGAACTGCATGCATCGACAAACTCTATACTACAGCGTTGACACCTGATACCAGAGTCCCTTTAAATGAATTACACCAGCGTTTTAAAATCTACTTGTAGTGAACTTAACTTCAATAAGTAGGTAGAACGATCGAAATAATAAGTACGTATATATTTCATATAACATAACGAGAAATAAACACGGTTTCAATCGGAGAAATATGAATCGCTCCTCTTACCTTGTGCAGTCTACGGCTAGCAGTCAGTAACTAACGACATGGCGTCCCGTTGCTAGGGTGCAGAAGCTCCATAGACACCCACACTACCGCCCCTAATGCGAAAGCCGCGCGCAGTGGCGGCTTAAAATTTACACAATTTTCACTGCTAGGTATGTATTGTATATCATGATTAAAATGAAATCAAGTTAGCTTTCTTACCTTAGTGCGCACCTGTCTACATGCACGCTATCCTCTGCCTATAGAATCCTAGTTAGTGTCATCGGTAACTGGGTAGATGGGATTTAGATTGACAATGCGCGCTGACCCCGGACTTAAAATATATGCACAGAGCGAAGTTCATAGGTATTTTTGTTGGAAACACATACTCGTTGTATCTTATAGGACAACTTATATAATCATTTAAAAAGTAAAATGTATTTTTATTAATAAATCAAATATGCATATGAGAAACTGGATTGTTATATTTTAATCTAAACGTTGACCCCCTTGGTAGGTATAAAGCCCACACACATATAAAGCTTATATAGGTACATTTTATACCTACACCGTCATTCTGTATAAATAAGCTCTCTACATTAACTATAAGCGGTAGTGTGATAAGTGAAGTCTTTGTTCCCCGTACATACGTTTCTAAAGCGCTATAAATTACCATGTTTGCTATCGATCTAACTCTATTGAAATATTGATGTGCAATGTGAGTTTGTGAAATTACGTAAGTACTCTCTAGGTTTGTTAATAGTGCTCGGATCGACGATCAAATAGTTTCAATTTGCCGGAAAAACTGTAACGAATGTGTGAAAAGCTAAGTATTTGCTCACCCCAGCGATCCAATAAATATATCTATTTAAAACGTCAATACTCTGCCCTTTTTGACCGAGGAAGTATTCACATTTCATTTAAATGCTAACATAGGCTTTAAAATGTGTATTGCCTGTTCGTTATTGAAAGTATAAAACAATCAATTCGGGGGAATGCTAATACAGAATGAGTATCGATTCACCCAGTACCTGTTGTGAATGCGACTGCTTCAATGCCTTGGGGAACGAGCCAGCGGTTTTTTCGGGGAGAGATCTCTGCATTACAGGAATTCGATGTGTGATAAATTCATCAAATCAGTTGGGTCAATACGAACTTTAAGCTCATTTCCCGGCCATCCGGATCAAGGTAAATGATAATACTGTGTATAACTTATGTTATGTGCACAGAATTCGCGAGGAAAGATTTACGAAGACATCAATTAACGAGGACATCGGCTCGTTAGGACATACAGTTGCACGTCATTCATGGTGTTAGTTTTGTATGACTTATGCATCTGTAACTATTCTCGCGATACCTCGCGACCAATATCTACCGTTGGGTACAGTTTACCGCGAGGAAGATCTAAACGCAAGGTGGAGAAAGATGTACACAAGTGACAGAGATTTAGAGTCAAGAAACTTAAAGACAGAAATGAAATAGCTATTGGAAGTGAAAAAGGAAACAAGAGAAAGAGAGAAAAGTGAAATATTTGTATCAAGAAGAGTAAGAAAAAATGAGAAAACACGCAAAGGACGGATAGGGAACTGTGAATACATAAAAAAATGGACAACAATAATGGGAAAATGGTAAATGAAAAAAGTGAGGCTGACAAAGAATAATAAAGAGATAAGATATGAAAAAGAAAGATATTTATGGGGGGATAAGGGAAGATGAAAAATGGGAGAAAAATCTTTCATGCATTGTGCATTAATTTGATAGCCAACATCGTAAGAAATAACAGAATAAAAAAGACACGAACTACAGTACGTGTAATAAAGGCAAACAAGTAAAAAGGTAATTATGCAGTCATGACAGAGGAGAAGATACGGAGGGGAGACCGAAGTAGAGGAGGGAATTGGGAGAAAAATGAAAACGTAATGGAGCGAAACAAACATTTAGTAAATGGATCATTTTATACAGAGGGGGAAATGAGAAAGCAAAAGGAATATTAAGATGATTGTTAGAAACAAATATTCTATGCAGAAAGTAGAAGGCACATAAGTAATAAATAGGAAATGGAAAAAAATATGAAAAGATGATAGAAGGAAAAACTGGAATAGAGAAAAAGTAGAGGAAATAAAGATAATTGGAGAAATTATTCACTGATATAGAGTGGTCGTGCAACCAAACAATGAGGGCGTAAAGTAGACGGTGCATATGCGAAACAAAGGGAGAAATGAGATAAGAACACGAGTATTAAGATGATAGACCGAAACAAAATTGAGGGCACAAGGTAAAGGAGAAATATGTGGTACAGGGGAAAATGAGACAGAACAAGGATTATTAAGGTGAAATACAGAGGAAAGAAAGATAAAGACGAAAGAGAAAAACAAAACATGGAAAGGATCATTTTATGGAAAAGAAAAGGAAGTCAGGAAACAAAGGAAGGAATAAAATGACTGATAGTAGGAGAGAAGGTGTGACAGACAGGTTATGAGGTGAATTCAATTAATGTGATGGAAAGAATGAAAAACGTAGCATACAGACACTATTACTTCAAATGGGTATGTGCGACAGAGAGGTCAGTTTGTCAAGTTTTCGAAACAGTCCGATCTTTCATCGAGACGTATAAAAGGCAGAACATGTAACGTTTGGTTTGGTTTGGTTAAGTATTGTTTAACGTCCTATCAACAGCTATGGTCATTAAGGACTGCCTCCCCTGTGTGCAAGATGCATGCGTGTAGTGAATGCGTGTGTATTTTGGGAGGCTGCGATATGTTCGTGTTTGTCTCCTTGTGATAGCACGGAACTGATGCCGACTTTATAGT